>PVKE010003238.1:0-74035 GCA_004027555.1 Craseonycteris thonglongyai
AACCATAACAGGCCCCAAATCACCAAAGCAATCCTAAGAAAAAAGAATAAGGCTGGAAGCATCACACTCCCCAACTTCAGTCTATACAACAAAGTATCAATAATCAAAACAGCTTGGTATTGGCAGAAAAATAAACATATAGACCAATGGAACAGAACTGAAAACCCATAAATAAACCCACAAATATATGGACAGATAAGTTTTGACAAAGGAGCAAAAAATATATAATGGAGAAAAGAAACCGTCATCAATAAACTGTGCTGGAAAAAAAAGAAAGAAAAAGAAAAACCTCAAGCAAAAGAATGAATTTGAACTGTGAACTGTCACCATATACCAAAATTAACTCAAAGTTGATTAAAAACCTCTACAAAATGATAAACTGTATAGGAGAAAACATCAGTAACTTATAGACCTTGGGTTCAGAGAGCACTTCATGAACTTGACCTCAAAGACAAGAGAAGTAAAAGCAAAAGTAAATGAATGGGACTATATCAAACTAAAAAGCATCTGCATAGCAAAGGAAACCATCAACAAAGTAAAAAGGAAACCAGCCAAAAGGGGGAAAATATTTGCAAACAATGTCTCTAATAAGAGGTTGATATCTAAAGTATATAAAGAACTTATATAACTCAACAGCAACCAAAAAACAATCCAGTTATAGAGTGGGTAAAGACATTAACAGACACTTCTCTTATGAAGACACGCAAATGGCCAGCAGATGCATGAAAAAAATGCTCAACATCACTAGCAATTAGGAAAATGCAAATTAAAATCACGATGAGATATCACCTCACACCTGTTAGAATGGCTATAATCAACAAGACAAGGAACAACAAGTGCTGGAGAGGCTGTGGAGAAAAAGGAACCCTCATACAACTATAGTGGTTGTAAATTGGTACAGCCACTATGGAAGGCAGTATGAAGATTACTCAAACTATTAGGAATGAAATTGCCATATGATTCAGCAATCTCTCTTCTGGGTATCTACCCAGAAAACTTGATAACCTTAATTTGCAAAGATATATGTACCCCAATATTCATCTCAGCATTGTTCATGGTGGCTAAGTCATGGAAACAACAAAAGTGTCCTTTGATAGATGACTGGATAAAGAAGTTGTGGTACATTTACGCAATGGAATACTACTCAGCGATAAGAAAAGATAAACACAGCCATTTGTGACAACATAGATGGACCTTGAAACCATCGTATTAAGTGAAATAAGCTAGACAAAGAATCAAGAAACATATAATTTCACTTATAGGTGAAATATAAAATTGAAAGTAACAAAGAAACAAAAACTCATGGACACAGTCAACAATTTAGAGGTTATCTGAGGGTAAAGGGGAAGGTTGGTGGGATAGTAAAGGTGGGTAGAGGGAGGACATCAAATATATGGTGATGAGAAGAGCTTATTCTGAGAGGTGAGCACATAATTCAATGCATAGACAATGCAGTGTAGGATTGTACACCTGAAACCTACATACTTTTTACCAACCAATGTCACCCCAATAAATTGAACAATTAAAAAATAAACACCCCCGTCAAAAGAAAAAAGAAGGTGAGAAGTTATTTAGAGAAATTTTAAAAGAAAGAGGAAAGAGATTGGCAATTGCTATTATGCTGGTAACCATAAATTTCATTCAGAACTCTTTCATTAATTAATTAAGAATTAATTTTCTTAGATAATTGTATCTTCTAACTCTTGGGTACAAAGAATTTTTTGTTTTAACTCTTATTTTGTGTAATTGGTGTAATGGTGTAAAGTAATAAGTCAGAAGAATAGTAGTTTGAGCTTCACTTCAATGTAAACACCAAGGGATACATTTTTGTTTATCTGTGTTTATTTCACTTCTCCAATAGACAGATATTTTTCCCATTGTCCCCCCTACCTATGGTGTCTTTAAACCTTTTTTCACAAGTGTCAGTACATATATTTGATCCATATTAATTTACTAGAACTTGATATTTTTGCTCTTTTCAATATATGGAGGAATTCTCTACTTTCAATAAATCAGAACGCTGCTGATTTTCTTTGGACAGCTGGCATTTGTGTTTATAACCTTAAAGGGAAAGTGCAAACGTCTGCGTTTGATGAATAACTCCATCTGTATTGTAGTTCCTTCAACAGAACTTGTTCAGAAGTTCAGAGAGCTAGTGATAATTAATGAGCACAGAAGCAATATTCTCGCTTTATTGCCAGACTTGGAGGAAACACAGTACAAGCTATAAACCAGACTTTCCTTTCTCTTTTGCCTTCCTTTTGACTAGTCATTTAGCTGATTGCAGTCTCTGCCATTTAGACCTCCAGGCTTAAAATATATCTTCATTTTATCTTGTCTTTAATTTATTTTTTCAAGTGAATATCATGAATATTGAAAGCTTCGGTCCTGCAAATGCCACTGAGATATAAGTTCTACAGGAAATAACAACTTGATCTGATGGATCTGAGCACACCTACTTTTTTCTTTTTTTACTTAATTATTTTTTATTTTGTGAAGAATGTTTTTTAATGAAATTAAAAGAAATAAGTATTTGAAAAATTATAGCTGCTTTGAAATAATTTTGTCATTTCTATATAAATCTTAGAACCTATGTGTAAATATGTCTAGCAACAACAGACTGGCTCGAATTAGAAATCCTTACAAGGGTATAGTAGCTGAAATTTAATGTGGGCTTTTATGGATACAATAATATAAGCATTCATAAAGAGATAATTCACCGTAAAATAAAATCCACAAAGGGATTTTGTACACTAACTAATTGAACAAATATAATTTCCCCAAATTGTTCTATTACTTTTAATATAAAATATTATTAATAAAATAAATTTTAAATATTAACTTATTTTATAGATGAAAGTAATGAGACTAGGAGATTATATACCTTTTTCCAGTTCTCCTGACCCATGAATAAGAACCAGAATTAATATCTTGTATTGTTTCTCTAAAGTTCAATTAATATCTTGTATTTTTTCTCTAAAGTTCAATCCACTGTACTGTCTTGTAAAAATCCTGATTTCATCTTTTATGATATTAACACGATACACTGATGACACAGGCTATTTCTTGGCATATTGCCATTCTCTGGCTTATAAGAATGAGATATAAATGTGTATATTATGGTACTAGTGTTATAGATTGGAACATTATTTCTGACCATTTTCATACTTAGTTTAGTAACCTATTTAGTAACCTATGGTCTATCTATCTATCTATCTATCTATCTATCTATCTATCTATCTATCTATCCATAGCTATCAATCATCTAGTTATCTATCTATCTATCTATCTATTTATCTATCTATCTATCTATCATCTATCTATCTACCTACCTATCTATCTATCTATCTATCTATCTATCTATCATCTATCTATCTACCTACCTATATATCTATTAATATATATCTATCTAATCATTGATCATCTATCTATTCTCTCTCCCCCCTCCTCTCTTCCTTTCTCTCCTTCTCTCTTCATCCATTCACTTATCTGCCAAGTATTTTTGTACTTTTCTGTCTTCCTAAACATTACTGAATATATAATAAGAGCAATATTATATTTATATTACATGTTACATTTATCTTTATTCCTACTTCAATGACTAGGACAGTGGCATTAACATTTGTTCAATAGAAAAGAACATAATTCTTTAGTTACAACAAAATTACAGTGCAAAGCAGTTAATGCCCAATACCATGATAAATCAGTGAAGCAAAAGGGGAACCTTGGAATAAAAGGAGTTTCTGGTTCAATTTCTAATTTAATGATATTTTGTAGTTATAAGGAGTGAAATACAATGAAGAAAAAAAGATACCTGGCAGAGAAAAAAAACCATGGTCTTCATGATTTATTTTTTCAGATGCAAGTCATCCTTTAAACAATGGTTTTTGCTAATATTGACAAATTCTTCCTAATAGAGAAGAATTAACTTAATGATTCATGCTCATAAGAAACTATATTTGTTTTTCACTTCTCCAATCAGGTTCATTCACTCTTCTTTTTTCTTTTTTTTATATATATTTTATTTATTTATTTATTTTTGACAGAGGAGAGAGAGAGAGAGAGAGAGAGAGAGAGAGAGAGAGAGAGAGAGAGAGAGAGATACAGAGACAGAGAGAGAACTGAACTAGGGAAGCTCCCAGTTCAGCATATGGTTCCGCACGGGCCGGGGCCTGGATTCGATCCTCGGTCCCCAGGGCTTCAAAGTGAGCGCCTAACCCACTGAGCCATCCCGGCTTCCCCATCTTTTTTTTTTTTTTTATTGTTAAATTTATTGGGATGACATTAGTTGGTAAAAATTTCATAGGTTCCTGGTGTACAATTATATTTTATTTTTTATTTAAAGTAAAGATATATGGTTACATGAAAGGAATGGAAGCCAGGAGTAAAAAAAAATCTAAGTTCAGTCTGAGTTATTTTGTTTAATGAGATGAAAGAATCAAGAAACATATGTCCTCACTCTTAGGTGGAATACAAAACTGAAAGTAACAAAGCAGCAAAAACTCATGGACACTGTCAGTGGTTTGGTGGTTGCCTGGGGGTGGGCGTGCAGAGGTGAGGGTGTGAGGGCTGGAAGGGCAGGGGGAGGGGGCATTAAATGTAAAAAAAAAAAAAGAAAGAAAAGAATGATACCAAAAAAACCCCAAAACAACTCAAACAAACAAAAAAGGAAAATCTAAGTTCTATTTCTAGTAATTCTAAGTAGATCTAAAACTTTGAGTGCCTCTTTGAGTTTCAGTTATCTAATGTGGGTATTATATGACTTCTCTATAAAAGTAATTTTATTTACTCAAAATCAATAGTGTGTCAAGGCTAGAGTAAGATATACTATGGCTTTTTATGTCATTTAATAATCATAAAAAATCATATAAAATATTTTATTGCCATTTCACATTTGATTAAGCTGTGCCACAAAAATCTAAATAACTTATGCAGACTAATGCAACTAGCAGAACTGATGTTTATACATGAATATGATCCCCAAATCAATGTTCTTTCTTTATAAGTAATTACTAAATTGTCTTTTGTTTTGTTTTGGTACTTATGCTAATAAAAATGTCGCAGTTTTTCAAATCAAAATGAAAATTAGTTTCTATAGAAATACCTGCAAGTTTTGATAGAAATTTTAGTTTGCACATTGAATTTCTTTGTTGATTTTGATGGGAATGCAGATAAAGTCATTCATAACATTCTAGAATCCCACAAGCAGAGTAGACAAATGTAATCTGATCTTAGTCTAACCTTCTTCAAAACATCACAGAATTGCCTAACTTACGAACACCTCCAGGTTTTGGATATTGTCTTCTTCTTAAAGATCATTTGATTCGTAAAATCTTTTGGTGCTAAAATCAGTTTCTTGTTATTGCCTTGAAAGCCTCCCACATCTTTGAAGATTTGCTTTATAGAGTAATACAGAATAAGCTTACAATTGCTGCATATGAAATCTTCACATATATAAAGATCAATACTACATAATTCTTATATTGCCATGGCTAAGTATTCATGCTTACTCGATAGGCTTTTATTTGATATGAATTTGAGTTTCTTTAATACTTTTTCTTTATCTGTTTCTCCTGTTACTGTGCCTGAACATGGTTTCAGGTTTTTCCCAGTGAAGAGCTGGAGCAGTTCTAGCACTTGCTGTTTTCTCAAAATATTGCTTTATAATAAAATCTAAGAATTACATCTTAAATTTGAGACATGGTCCTCTAGTATGGACCCTTATTAATCTCAAAAGGAACATAGAATCTTGATTCTTTATTTGTTTCCATACAGTAAAATTATATCTTCTTATTCTGTTAAGACCTAATTTCAAAATTCCAATCTATCTATACTAAAATTCTTCTTAGGTTTACTCCATCATTCAAATTTGATATGATCACTTTACTCTATACAACTTATTTGCTATTGTTCCATAAACTATGTCTTCTAAATGATTGAGATGTTTGAACAGGCACCTTTTGAGATACAATCAGACATATTTTACTTAATATAAATATATTATTTGGTAATTTTATGAAATATAAATACATTATTTGGTAATTATTTGAAGTTAGTATTCTACCAGTTATAAATTCTCATGAGTTTATTCCAAATCTAAATTTCTCCATTGGTAAAATTTTTGACAAAATCCATATTATAATCAGGAATACAAAATTTATAGGTACAATTGGAATTCATAATTGACATGTAGTGTTTGGATATCAATGGTTTAAAAATGAAAGAAATTCAGTGACTTAAGGGAGAAATACATTCTCAACTTTCTTTAGGTCTCTGTACTTCATTTTGATTTACTCTCACTGCTTTATACATTTATGTTCCTGGTCTAGCCCCTGAAAACAACTGAGTTTGAGACACCTACATAATTCCCTCTTTCTATTAGCTTTTTATTTATGTAAGTCTCAGCAATTTATGAGCTCACTCACTCCTAGGGTTCATTGATTATCTCTATTCTAAGTACATAAATAATGAATGCTGTTATAAAATTGATTCTTGAAAATTATCTTGGTTAAATATCAGTTAAATGTATGCCTAGTTAAATATAACTAGACTTGCATCTAACTTGTCTACCTTCCTAGACCACGTAGCTCTCTCTTTCTTTCTCACTCTCTCTTTTTTTTTAAATCTCTAATCTTTACATTGCACATGATTACGAAAGTATTGCAATTAGTGATAGTAATGTCCCATGTATTTTTTCAAAGCCTTGGTATTTAATTTCTCCAAACAAAATTCCTTAACTTCATTTAGAGCTGTAGGAACACGTTTAACGTTTTGCACTTATTTTGGAATTCAATTTCATCTGAATAATACTTCTTCAGGGGGAAGCCAGGATGGCTCAGTGGGTTGAGCGCTCACTTTGCAGCCCCAGGGACCGAGGATCGAATCCCAGCCCCAGCTCATGCGGAACCATATGCTGAACTGGGAGCTCCCCCAGTTCAGTTCTCTCCTGTCTCTATATCTCTCTCTCTCTCGCTCTGTCTAAATAAATAAATAAATAAAAATATACTTAATACTTCTTCAGGCTGAAAATAGGAGTACCATTATTCCTGAAAATAAATAGGTTACAAAGTAGAACTGAAAAGTTGTAATTTAATTGTCATTAAATCATTAGTTCCCATTGATCAAGATGACCTTAATGTTCTTCTCAGTTTAACAAGATTTTAGACCAGTTTCTTCCTGACTAAAGGCCCCTGACCTTCATTTCCTTAGAGCTTTTTTTTAATTTTTATTTTAAGAAAACTTGCAGTTGTAAATTATTTCACTGACTTTTGAGATTTAACTCTTCTCAGAGCTAGTGTCCCTGTCTCCCAGTCACTGTGTGGAAAGTAGGAACCTAACTCCAGTAAGTGCCAATTAGCAAACACAGATGACCTCATCACATTGACCAAAATTTCTGTTAATTTTGGCCAATAATTTTCCCTTGGCTCACTGCAGCACTTGAACACTCTCCACCTTTTGTTTAGAGGGAGTTGAGTTGATTCTCTCTCCCTTGTTACACTAGTCTTAAATAAAGCCTTTCTTGCCTATTTAACTTGTCAGTTGCAATTTGTCTTTAACATCACTTAACATAAGTATAACTTCCTTAAAATGAAGTTGAAGTATTTTTCTTAAATAGTAACATTTATTGTGAATTGCTTGCTAGACCGTATTTACTTCTTGTCTTATCTTCACAGTAATGCCCCCCTCGCCACCAAAAAAAAAAGTTCTAGTATTGACCTTGATTTGATGGTTAGTAAACTAGAGTCAGAGAGTTTACTCACTTGCTTAAGACTAAGTAGCAAAAGGCAAAGCTAAGATGCCAACTCCAGATATCATGCATTTCACCATTAGGCTAATCTGCCAAGTTTTAAGCAACATATACTGCTATAAATTATTCTCTAATTCAGCTTTTTCAAAAAAAAAAATTTACTTTTTAGCTCTGTGTAAATTTATACTTATCCTACCTTTAAATATATGCATTTTAAAGTCTGAGTTCAATGGTTTGTAATTCCTCTTTAATACTTATTCCAATGGTTTGATATTCCTATCAGGGTCTTAGTCCATGATCATTTTTAGTTTTAACATTTATAGTCCACCTTTCTCATGTTTGAGGTACACTTATTACATTCCCCCTTCAAATTATTGCTAACATGAAAATAACATAGTGCCTTTCTGCAAAGGTTAAATAGCATGTGTTCATTTCCTAAATAAAGTAATGAGGCATAAAAGACAAATTGCAGTAGCAATAGCAACTAGATCAGATTCCTGACAGGGGAAGTTTTTAGAAATGATATTAATGGCACTATTGGTAGAATTTCTACTTTGCTGGAAATGACAAAGAGAATAGCCTCCTAACTATCCACTAGACCATAGCATATATCCATAGTGTATAAGCTGGTCATCACCCACCCTTGGGCATTCATGGAACATTAGATTACTGTTGTTATTTGTTTGTTTGTTTGTTTGTTAATTCAATTTTTTAAGTAATAATGTTGTTTTTATTTAACCAAGAATGTCTCTTAATTTTAAGCATGATATCAGTTTACAAATTAATTTATTGATATTTTGATCTGTTTGTAATTTATTTAAAATGCTTTGCATGCTATTGTTTTGTTTTATTAATTATTTGAGGAAAAGCTTGATATTTTACTTCATTCTTCAAAAATATCTATCAATTGGAATAAGGATGATTTTTATTACACTTGGATTTGTGACTTGCTGATAAATATTTTTATAGCTTTTGGCAAATACCAGTTAGCTAAAAAAGACACAGCTACACAGGGGCATGGGCACATGCACACACACACACACACACACACACACACTCACACACACACACACCACTGTATACTGCCCTAGACCTACCTGACAGCCCATCACTACAACTCAGGTAAGCTGACCTTGTCAATACATACTGTCCCACGTTCAATTGTTTTATATCTTTCAGGAAATCTAAGAGAAAAACAATTGAGAAGGTAGAAAAAAATTAAAAAATTAAATGACTTTTGTTAGGAAAACTTTAACACAACTGTAAGTTAAAATCTAATTTGAAAAGTAATTGTGAAGCCTCATTTCAAGACAGGAACTTTCTTCTCTCTAAAAATGCAAGGTACATTTTCTTCTGTGAAATTTAATAAGCTGATATGAATCAGTATCTTAGCATTCTGCCTAGAAGTGAAAAGCAAAATTATCTTTCTGGCCAAAACTGTGACACATAATTACTCATTCGTAAAAGAAATCATTAACACTACAATATTTTCAAATGCACATTTGCCTAGACATGATATTTATCTTGAAGAGTATTATTTAATGAAGAATATTCTGTCCTCTTTTGGAATTTAATTGAAAGTTTGAGTACCCAGAAACCAAGCTTTGAGTAGAAGGTCAGTACATTTACTTGTCACAATGTCATATATAATATGAGATGTGGAAGGTCAGTGAATGAAAATGTACAATAACCAGTCCCAATATTCCTCATTAAAAAAAAAAAAGCACTTATTTGAAATACCAATTGCGTGTATTTTACCCATCTTTCCATTGATTTGGCTTATAATGTAGGCAATGCCTTCTGTAGATAAGAAAGAAAAATCCTCATTGACCTAATATAAAAATATTGGAAGATGAAGGTATGTGGATATGAATAAGTCAAGGTCTATAAAGACATTTAGAATTTTATATTAACCAAAGGTATAAACTTTTCTTTAATTAAAAGAGAAAAAAATCATTATTTTGTGACTTAAGTTCATGCTTTACGAATTTGCTTGCTCATTTTAGCCATCTCTTCATCCTTCCTGACTGGAGACAACATGCTTGAACAGAATGTTTCAGACCACAAACTATAAAAATGTCCTTACTTGAAATACCACCTTATTTGCAAAACTTGTATTTTTGATATTAATTTTAATTAAGTAGAAATTCACTATCATAAAAATTATTTATTATTTAAGTTGCAGTGAACTACAATAACCTATCATTATACTATTATTTCTATTCTGTAAACATAGGTCATAAATTTCTGATTAATTCAATTTTAAAGCTTATCCCAAGTGTATTTACTCTAATTCAACATAAGAAATGTAGTTTTTGCCACGGAATTTATGAAACTCACTAATGTGTAGGTACATGAAATATGAATGGAGGCTTACAATAATAAGATAAATGCACCATTAAAATAAACTTATTAGTTAAGTGATTACATCATTTAAAAAATGAGTAAGATGTAGATAGCAAAGACATTTTTTAAAGCAAGTAATTTATATCTGATTTGAGAAAGATTGAATGCCTTTCACCAAGTTTCTGCTATTAATTTGTATCAGAATTTTGTAAGATCTATTTTTACTGTTTTTGAGAGAGAGAGAGAGAGAGAGAGAGAGAGAGAGAGAGAGAGAGAGTGAAAGACACGGAGAGAGACAGACAGAGGGGGGAGGACCCAGAGCAGTCTTCATAGTTGTACGACATTAGTTTTCAACACAGTTTTATCGCACAGGTGGGTGTAGGGCTGAGCTAGGCAGGAACAGGGCACAGGGTCTCCCACATGGGAGGCATGCTCTTGCAAGCCAGGGACCTCCTGCATGAGAGACACTCCCTAGGTTGGAGCTGAACCGGGGGCTTACCATATGGGCATCTTGCCCTGGCAGGATGCAAACTGGGGTGGGAAGTACACCTCAGTTCAGCATGTGGGTTAGCATGGGCCAGGGCCAGGGCCAGGACTGAATCCTTGGACTCCAGGGCTGCAATGTGAGCACTTAACCCTTTGAACCATACCGGCTTCCCCTGTATCAGGAATTCATATTAAATGTTGCATTAAAATATTTGTTTATTTTTGTGTGTGAGTGCTTACTATGTGTTTTCTTGTTCACCTCAATGTTATTACATCACATTAGTAGCATTCTGTGGTCAATCGGGAAAGCCTAATATATCCATGGGTTTTTTAAGAATCCACAGGATTAACATTGTACTTGGTTGGCAGAAATTCTACAAATGTTCTCTTTTGCATGAAAAGATAATATACATTTTGGCTGGAGTGGTGGATGAAGTGGATGGGAAGGTAGAAATAGAGTGGTAGTAGAAAACTTGCAAACCAGGATCATTTACAACAATATTAGAGCTTATTTTACAGCAATAATTGAGAATCAATGTGTTGAAATGGGTAAAAAATTTATAGTTCTGGAAACTAATTTATGAGGATTTGGAAAAGAGACTTTTGAAATTCTAATTCTTAGTCAAATAGGTTGATAATATGATAATGGTACTGACTGAGAAAATCATTTAAACTGAGGCCCCATCTCTATCTAAAAGTAAAACATGTCCCAGAATAAATCATTTAGAAGTATTTTACATTTCACTTAAACATCAAGTTTTATTTGTTGTTTAAAATGCAATAACGCTGTAGTAAGCATTCTACTTGTATTTATTAATTTAATTTCTGCAAAAATGTTGTGCCATGTGGATTTTTATTAAACCCACTTCAAGGTGAACAACTGGAGTTTGTAAAAATAACTGTCCAAAGAAACACAGCTAGAAAGTGTTTAAACCAGAATACAAATCTCTTCAATTTTATTCCAGAACACACTGTTTTTTTAAGATTTATTTTTTATTGTTTGAAAGAAGTTGTGAGAAGAGAGAGAGAGAGAGAGAGAGAGAGAGAGAGAGAAAGAAAGAAAGAAAGAAAGGGAGGAGGGCCCAGAGCAGTCTCTATACTTGCATATCACTAGTTGTGAGATGATTTCACTCCACACAGGTGGATGTGGGGTCACTCGATGGGGGAACCAAGCCAGGGACCTCCTGCATGGGAGGCAGGAATCTTCACCACTGAGCCATCCTGGTGGTTACCAGTTATGCTGTAGTTTAGCATGTGGGTTTGCACAGGCCAGGGCTGGGAATTGAACCCTGGACCTTGCTATTGTGAGGAAAGTGCTTAACCACTGAGCTATCCTGGCATCCCCAAGAATACACTCTTAACTAATCTACTAAATTGTAACTGAAACTCCAAAACTGAATTGAATTCTTTTGTTTGAAGGAAACATTTTTTTATTGAATTATAAGCTACTTAGAATATTAAATTGTGTATAGAATGAGCATTTTTTATAAAATGATTTCTGCCTGAAGACACTTACATAATCACTGAAAAATAAAAACATTTTATATTAAAAAATTAAGAATTTTAATAGACAGGTATTGATAAAGAGGATAATTTAGAAAAGACAAAGTGAAGAGTATAGGAGAAGAAAAGTTTATAGTTTACTTGGAGAATAATAAGATATTCCGTTTTTCTGAATAATGGAGTATATGGTGAATAGTAATAAGAGACAAATTTCTGGAGAGGTTTGGGTCCAAATCATAAAGATCTTGAAAGCGTGCTTAACAAAAACTTGGGTCTTTTGAGAACAGGAAATATTTATACTTTTACTTAGCAGATGACATAAGCATAGATTATTATTATATTTTATTGTTAAATTTAATGGGGTGACATTGGTTGGTAACAATTACATAGTTTCCTAATGCACAAGTCCACATCACATCACTCATGCATCGCATTATGTGCCCACCACACAGAATCAGGTCCCCCTCCACCACCATATATCCAGTGTCCACTCCCACCTCCCCCCACAACTCTCCCTCCCCCCTTCTCCCCCTTCTCCAGGTAACCACCAAACTATTGAGTGTGTCCATAATGCTGGTGCCCTCGGGAGGGGGGAGGGAGAGAGGAAGGGGAGGTGGCATAAGCATAGATTAAATGTGTGATTTATGATTATTATTTGATAGCAGTTTATAGAATAAATTACCACATAGAAGAGATTTAGTTGAGAAAATAGTATAGTTCAAAACCATTATTTTTTATTGTGAAATAAAAAACTGTATAAATAATAATGCAGGGTAAAAGTCAAGATTTTGAGTGAAGACATTTGGTTGTATAGAACTTCCCATTTTTAAACCATCAAATTATTATTTTCTTTTAATTAAAAAAAAAAATTTAGAATATTTGAATAAGGTGTAATATGCATTGGGGGATGGGCATTACTGGGTAATTTATCAGGAAACTTAGTAATTTTTATGAATGTCTTGTAGTTTTAATATCTTTTCATACTTCATAAAAAGGACTTTAAGAATGATATCCTTATGAATCTATAATCAATCTATGCAATAGAAAGAAAATTTAAAATATAATTAGGTATTGCATTCAGATACATTTTTTTCATTTTTATGAGATACTTCTAGGTCATAAATAATAAAGTCATTTGCAATTAATATCTAGATTCATCCAACTAGGTGAAAATATTCTGGAGCAAATGTTCCATTATACTGTATATATTTTATTCCTGAAAGTAAAATTAAAGTTTTTTTAATATAAATTTTTATGAAACATATAGAGTTCACAGCTTCTTTCAATTGTCCTCAATCTTGAAATTATTTATTTCTTAAGAGGCAGAGTTCTGTGGGTTTTATCATTTTCCTCAGTACTTACTATTCAGCAGTTGAGGTAGTGGTGCAAACACTTATAAAAGAATATTCTCAAATTTCCCAAACGAGTTCTTACTATGCCATCATTACCTTCCAAAATTTGAAGTCCACAAAAATTGGGCTCCCCAACTACACTACCAAAAGCTCTCTTTATAATTATGGGGTTGAGCAAAAATTATCTTGAAAAATTTTGTCTTGAGTTCCAGCATAGAAACCTGCACTATCACATATACGTTTTTGGGTCTGCAATTCAATCTCTGCAGGTAAGTGTTCTTCCCTTGCTCTCGCCAAACACTCTGTTCTACCCACTTTCATGCTGGAACATGTCTTTCTGTCCCTGTTTCTGAAGCAATTGTGAACACCTGGAGGGGATTTCTTTAGATTTCAATATTCAGAGGCTAGAAATTGTACTGGAACTCAATAACTGTATGTCAAATTGATTGATAAGATGATTGCCTGGTTGGAAAACAAGTACAGTGCTTCTTCCATCACAGGTAAGATATAAATTTCTGTTATTTGAGTCACCCCATTTGTGCTATTTTGTTGTGGCAGCCTGAGCAGACTAAAATGTATTGTTAAAAAATAACATTAAGGTGAGAAAAATTATGGGTAAAAAATATATATAATGTTTGCTTATTATAGTACAATCTAAATTGAATAATAGTATAAACTCAAAATACTAAAAGAAAAACAAAAACAAAAAAAGATTAAAAACAAATGCAGATTAAAAAAAATAAACGGAGTTGATAAACTAGAAGTAATGCATGTTTCAACACACCTCAGTTTCACTAGGATTCACAGAAAAGTCAGAGACAGTTTTATTAGTTAGTGAAGAATTTTATTGGTGAAACAACATTTTCTTTATCTTATAGCTGGTGCTTCATTGAATTTTTCTACACAATCAGTGTTTCAGCTGCATTCCCTCTGGCAAGAACTGGGCAGAAAAAGAGCCCATAAATTGCTCCTCTGTTTGCCTTCTCCGTTTCTACTTCAGCCCTGATGCATGACTGAGGACCCCACAATCTGCCAGGACATCCATGTACTCCAAAGCCTCAGGGTTCCTGCTCAAACACTAGTTTTGTTTCTCAAGGCTACAGTTTATTTAAAAGCTATTAAGAGAGTTCTAGGAAATTATGTGGAATTTGTTAATATACAAATATATTTCTGGTTAAGTTTCTGGGAAAATCAACACACTGCCTGCCCATGTGAAGTACATGAGTAAAAAAAACACATGAAATGACGTGAATCAGATTACTAATGCTGGGAGTAAATGAGGCAAAATTAAGAAGAGTGGTTGACCTAGGGATACAGGGGTGCCATAATACTACCTTTGACCTTTTCCCTCACACCACAAGGTCCCCAAAGCAAAGTATAGAATGTAATAAGGTTTTGGACTCATATTCTATATAGAACCATAGCCAGCAGATACTGACTAAATAAAAATGCCTTTTGCCTTTGCTAAGAGGCAGGAGGTCCTGCGAACCAGATCTGCTTAAGGCCTGAAGCAGACCTGGCCCATGTTAGATCTTGTACCTAATAGGAAAGAATCACAAAGGGGACATTTATGGTTGGGATTTATCCCCGAGATTGACACAAGGAAAATTTGAGAGAAAAATTATAACAGCTTCTCACAGACTTAACTGGATACCACCGTGAAAACTCTGCCTACTTTTGGCTCTTGAATATAAAGTAAGGCTGGGTAATGTTGAATTTAGTTCACCTAAAACTCTGAGATAATATTATGTGGTCTGTAAAACAATTATAGCTTTAAAGTTAGGTTAAAACCTCTTTAGAATAAGAAATTTAGGGATGTTGGGATGTTTAAACAGATGAGAGCTTGCTTTGCAATTGTAAGGTTCGGGGATCGAAACACACATGCTAAACTGTGGCACAACTGGTAATCGCTATTATGGGCAGTGAAGGTTCATGCCTCTCCTGTTGGAAGCCCCAATTCTGTTTCTGTCCCACATGGGCCCACATCCATTTGTGTGGAATGAAACCATGTCACAACTAATGATGCACAACTATGGAGACTGCTCTGGGCCCTCTTCCCTTCTGTCTCTCTGTCTCTCCTTTCAAATAATAAAATAAATCTTAAAAAATATATAGAGAATAATAAATTCATAGAATTCTAATAACTCATTATGGCTAGTCTGTAGAACAATTTGGAAGGAAAATACACATTATGGCAAAATTAAAGTTTAATAATAAAGGAAAAATAATAAAGCTCAAAAAAATTTATCTTATGAGACACTGAAACACAAGTTATGGAAATTTTATTGGTTTTGATGGTTGAAGAATTACAGTAATGTATATTATTCTCTTGTTTTAACAGGAAAATTGAGGGTTATATTAGATAATTAGATGATGTACGTGAAGGTGTAACTGTAAAATTTATAATAGTTCCAATTCAGTTCCATTGTTCCATATGTCCATCTATACACTAATGTCATATCTTCTGGATTACTATAACTTTATAGCAAGCTTGTAAATCAGTACTTTGAGTCTTTGACTTTATTTTTTTCATATTATTTCTGAGAAGCCTATAACAATATTGTAAAACAGATATTTGATAAGCGATTTTGTATATGGAATGTATTTTTTAAAAAAGGACCCCCTTTACAACACAATATCAAAAAGAAAACAACTCAACAAATTAGCAAAAAGTTTGAACAGGTTCTTTACAAAAAATTATATGTTAATAAATTACATAAAGATGTTCAACACCATTATTTCATATGGAAATGCAAATTAAAATGGCAATGAGTTATTAAGTTACTACTCTAACCCACTAAAATGGCTTACCAAAAAAAAAAAAAAAGTCACCAAAGATGTGGTACAGCTAGGATACTAAACACTGCTATTGGGAATGCACAGTGGTAAAAGTTATTTTGTGAAAGAGTTTGAGAGTTTCTTACAAAGTTAAACATGTGCTGTAAACTCAGGAATTCTACTTGTAGATATTCAGTTATCTAAGAGAAATAAAAACAAATACACAAAAGAGACTTGTACTCAGTGGTTGGAAACGTTGTATTCATAATAAACCCAAAGTAGAAATAAATGTCTATTAACTGGAAAATGGACGAACACATTGTGGTACAGTCATACAATAGAATAATTCTCAGCAATAAAAAGGAATGAACTAATACTCTGTACAACATAAATGAATTGCAAAAGCATTATGTTAACAGTGACAGAAGACAGACAAAAAGAATAAGAAAGCGTAAGGTTCCCTTCAGATGACATTTTGAAAAGGCAATATTGTAAATCAGAAAGTGAATCAGGTTTTGCCAGGGCCTGAGTCTGAGCAGATAAGGAACATGTGGGGAGTTTTTTGCATGATAAATGTCCATATTCTTGATTGTGCTGGTGGTTATACTACTATACACATTTGTCAAGTGTCATCAAATCGTAGCCTTACAATTTATTATTTACCTAATAAGTCATACTATTTTGTATGTAAATTATATCTCAATAAATATATTACGATATATAATAATTTAAAAAATTTTAACATACATTGTTCTTTTCTTGGTAAACCACTGCAATTGTATATCCTCCCTCTTCTGGAGCGTGTGCTTGTGTGTGTGTGTGTGCGTGCGCGTGCGCGCGCGCGCACACACACACACACACACACACACACACACACACTGTTTTTTTTTCCAGCTGTCTTTCCATGTCATCTCCCAAATTTCCTTTCCCATAACACTCAACAAAAATATGTGAACAATGAACGTATTTTCTAATATTTATAAACCTAAAATTTTAAAAAACCAGTTACAAACAAAATTCCCAATAAAATGAAAATTAGTGTCTCCCTGTGATAATTATTTTCTTCTTAGATAACTTCCCAGGTTCTTAAATATCAGGAGATGTTTAATCTAGGGTTTCTATTGGTTCTCTAAGAAGAGACTGCCCACAGTCACTAATTATTTTCCTTTAGTTTAAGTTGCAGTGTAAAGGGAAAAGAAAATAAAGAAGTGAACGAGTAATTTTGTTTAAAGACAGCAGGTAATCTTATCTGATTTTACAAACTGAATAACTTACCGTGATAGAGCCTCTTTCGGAAAAAAAGCACATATACAATCTTATTTGCGGTCAAATTTATGAGGCTCATGGACAATGCCAAGACTACAGAAAGCTACGGAGAATCCTTTCTGTATGAGAGCAGCAAAGACCCTTTAATGTCCCTTAAAATAGTTTTCTTTTGCGCTTGGTTCATTATAGAATCAAATGCATTGATAAATAGTGATGCTTAGCATAAAAGGATAACTTCTTCTCTCAACTGAGGCAACATTTCAAAATGTAGTTTAGTTTCTAGTTTCTATTTCCAAAGTAGCAAAATAGAACAAGAATGAGAACATGATGCAATTTGAAAAATACGACATTAGAAAATGAATGGAAACTTGAATGGCACTTTTGAAGTTGTTGCCTTCTCTTATTTGATTTTCTACAGATGTTATTAGTTTTCAGCAAAATGTACTGCCATTTGGTTGATAATCGATGTGCAACTGTGTGAATTTGTAGTGCTTGAGACCTTTTTTTTTTTCCCTGAGTTCCTACTGATTTTGTAGAGCAATGAAATAGTATAGTCTATATCTTTTCTGTAACTAGCATTTCATTTGCCTCAGAAATATTTCTATAAATAATGCTATTAATAAATATTAGCAATAAGTAAAACAGAAAAATATACTTGATCTTAAGTATAGTAGAATTATATCCTTATATATATGGGACATACCCTCAACTTCCAGTTATCTATGACAATGATGAAGAGACAGTTGATGAACCCAAACATTGACAAGCAAAATACAAATGATTTTCATCTAAAAAGTCAGTTTCATTCCCCATTAAAATGTACCAATACTGTTAAAAATAACAGATCAACTAGTCAACGTAAGTAAATAAATTCTTGATATAGTGTTACCTCTGACACAATTTCCTGTGAAGTTGGTCATTACCTAAGAGGAGTAAAATGTAACCAGGGGGTGAGAGAGAGAGAGAGAGAGAGAGAGAGAGAGAGAGAGAGAGAGAGAGAGAGAGAGAGAGAGAGAGAGAGAGAAGAAGAGAAGAGAAGAGAAGAGAAGAGAAGAGAAGAGAAAGAAGAGAGAGAGAGAGTCATTGAAAGAATCAACTCCAATAAAACATAACAATAGTTACCTCAGCTAGGTTTTTTTAATCTTTGAGTTATCTGATCTTCAGTAACTTTTTAAATTCTTTTTGACAGAGACAGAGAAACAAAGATAAAGGGGAGGGCCCAGAGCAGTGTTCACGGTTGTACGTCACCAGTTTTAAACATGATTTTGTTCCACACAGGTGGGTGGGAGCAGCACAGGGTGGGAAATGGGCTGGAAGTCTACTGCATGGGGCACGCCCTCTTGAGCCAGGGGCTAAACCTGATGGGGGAGGGGTGTCAATAACTGAACTGGGCACCTCCCACATGGGAAGCACAACCCAATTCAGTATATGGGTCCTCAGGGGCCAGGCTGGGATTCGATCCTTAGTCTCCGGGGCTACAAACCAGGTGCTTAACCCGCTGAACCATCCCAGTTTTTCAGTAAATTTTTTAACTTCTCTGTTAACCCTTTGATTTCCTCATCTCAAAACTGAGGAAAATTTATTGTATGTGCCTCATATGCTTCTTGTTGTGTTTAATGAAACATGAGATGTAAATTGTTCAGAGCAGTCTCTGGAATATTGTAAAGGGCAATACGAGGTCTGACAATTAAGTCTGAAATATCCTGGAAAAAGTGCTACATACTTCATTGCTGAATATCACTATGGTCACCTTCAAAGTACTTCCCTTGGGAAGCTATGCACCGATGCCAGTGCCTAGTCCACCCTTCAAAGCAGTTTTGGACTCTTTTTTTGGAATGGTCATCAGAACCATCATCATATTACAGTTGATGTCCTGAGTGTCAATATTTCCTTTATCTTGGGTGAAAAAAAAGTTATTGTGTTGGTTAGAAAGAGGAGGCCACTCCAGTGAAAGTTTACGTTAAGCATAATAATAAATTTCATCTTTTCTTTAATTTTACCCATATGTGAAATATGTTGGTCTACAAAAAGCAGTGATGGCTCATGAGATTAAAAAAAAAGAAACAAACCTTCATTTTCTGTTATGGGTAAGAATCCTAAATAAAAAGCAGGCACTTTGGGGATGCTGAGATAGCTCAGCGGGACAACTGGTAACCGCCAGAATGGCAGGGAAGGTTCTCACTTCCCATGGGGGAGGTCCCCAGTTTGGTTCCTGCCCGACACAGCCCCACACCCACCTGTGTGGTATGAAGCCATGCCACAACTAATGATGTACAACCATGGAGAGTTCTCTAGGCCCTCCCCACTTCCCTCTCTTTCTCTCCCTTTTTCTCTCTTTCTCCTCTCTAAATAATAAATAAATAAATAAATAAATAAATAAATAAATAAATAAATAAATAGGGGGTGCTGGGATACCTCAGCAGGTTGAGTGAGCACTTGCCTTGAAACCACTAGGTCCAAGAATTGAGTCCTGGCCCCGGCCCACGAAAACCCATGTGCTGAACTGTGGCTCCACTGATAACTGCTGGGACGATGTCGAAGGTTCTCGTCTCTCATGTGGGAGGCCCCTGGTGCAGCCCCACCTGTGTAGAATGAAACTGTATCACAACTGATGATGTCCAACTGTGGAGACTGCTCTGGGCCCTCCCCCTTCTCTTTGTCTCTCTTCCTTTCTCTTTCACTGTTTCTCAAACAATAACATAAATCTTTAAAAATAAACATATATTTTTTTAAAAAGCAAGCACTCACTTCAAACCATATGTATTTTTTAAATGCTGCTTTAGCTTCTCAGTTTAATGAACAGAGTTTAATTTATTAAATTCAGAAAATGACTTTTTTTTTTTTAATATTCAGGCTTGGTCAACTTTTTAAATATTCACTCTGCACTGAGCCTTCTGAAACTAGAATGTTCAATAAACACAAGTTGCAACCCTCTCTTGTGGGCCAGAACTCTTTGTCTTCTGTGATTTGCTATCGGTGGTTTTCCTCATATTTTCCTCCCTGATGTTTCTTTGGTTTTCTTTCTTTTTTTCCCCCCTCAGACCTCTTTGATCAGGATTCAGGCAATGCAATAAATTACATATATTCTCTCCTGGACATCTTCCAAGTAAAATGTCTTCATTCAGCTATTTTGTACAGTCTGCGTAGCATCTCATGATTTTATTGGATACATCAATTGTGCAGAGCACTTGATTGTATATGGGCAAATACGGCCCCGCAGTTTCTCTAGTTTATCTTCTGTGTAATGTGTCCTTTAAGCAACCTCATACATAAACCCGGCCATTTCCCCAGCCTGTATTCCTTTGCAGGACCATGCTGAGAGCAAAATTCTTCTTTCACAATAATTTAACCCACCCTGAGGACCAGATAGATGGGCAATTACTTTCCCTTTGAATCCATTTTGTACTTTGTTGTGTTCTGCGTAATGTTTACAAAATCTCTTCATTAACCTAGTCTTCAAGTCCAGTAATAAAATCCAAGCTCTTAAAGAAGTTCCACCAGCCCAGCATGCTGAGCCTTACCTTGCATCACCCTAGTTTTAATTTCATGAGCCTTTATATGGCACTTACCTATATTCATCCAGGAAAACTTTGGCTACTTGATATACATAGGAAATACAACATTCTGATCAACTGAGGTTTCTGAAAATCTGAAGATAAGCATCTATGAGCAGCAAACTCTTAAAATTAGTTTTGAATGGGCATCATTTAAAATGTATTATGCTTTTCTTAAAACTGATTACAAGGTACTGAAATCAGGGGTATGTGGGACATAAGAACATCATTACTAACAGCATTAACTGGAGGGCTCTAACACATTCTGTTCCTTCAAAATTGGCAAAATCACTTTGAGAATAACTAACATTCCTGTACGTTACTGTAGAGCTATTGAATCTGACTTTCTCAGACACCATTTGACTGTGTGTGTGTGAAAGGGGTATGTGTGGAGAGAGTGGGTGTGGGGGATGGGGATGGGGGTGTTCACTTTAATGCAAGCAGTGATTACTAATCTGATTTTAGAGCTCTTAAGGCTGCCTTTTACAGTGTTGCTATTTCCTCCCTTACTTAGAGGCTGGCAGCTGTCATTGATCCCTGCTGCCACCATCGCAAGTAACAGCCACTCCCCTGCTGTCCAATGTAGTCATAGTCTAAAACAATAAGTATTGCAAAAGTGATACATTTCTTTGCACATTGGAGTAAATCTTTTGTACGTGTAGGCACAAGGGGCTTTGGTGCATATGTAACCAATCCATGTAAGCAGCTTTGTTTTGTCTCATCATTGCCTTAACTACACACTCTTGAAGTCCCTTTTCCACCCATATCAGGGTTATATTATAATTCAGGGGTCAAAATGTTTGAATCAATCTAGATGAAAACTTTAATTTTGCATTCAGTTTGAAGCTTTCACCTTTCAGCAGCTGGGGCTTAATTGTGTGCTATGGTCCCTGTAAAGAGGAAGGAATGGGGGTGAGGAATGGAACCTGGCCTGTTGTATTACTCTTTATTTTAAATGCCTCTTCTCCCATCCCTGCCCTGATAATTTCCTATTTGTCCTTCTCACTTAGGGTGGACAGGTGTCCATATTTGAAATATTTTTATATATTAGTGTTTTTTGTTTGTTTGTTTGTTTGGTACACACCAACAACACACACTGTTAGTTTTTATTTGGTGGACGGAGCATTTTTTTTCAGGTCTCACATTACCCTCACGAGCTTCTGCCCTGGCTTTACAGATAAGGGTTCCCTCGTCCTGAGAGAGAACATCCTGGCATCTTTCATAGTTTCCTTTTGGACCACTGGAAAACTGACAAATCCTGTCCCACAAACTAGGGTCAGTTCAGGTCTGCTAACACTCCTGTCCTTTCAACTTCTTGCCCACCTTGCATGATAGGTTCAATCTGTCTGCTTTTGATTTGAGGATTCTTCCAGAGAAGGTCAGACATCTGTTCTTTCTCCCCTTATGAACTTACAGGAACACAGGACAAGTGTTTTTCTAAAATCCCTTTCCTTCTTTCCCTGCGGGTTTCTAAATCTCAGCTGGATCTCTATGGCAGCCAACTCCAATCTCTCTGAGTATATGAGTAGTCTTGGTTGTTTTGTTTTTTTCTGTAGGTAAAAGGAAGGTCTCTCCTTCCTGCCTCCCTGGGAGAGGGAGAAGGAAAAATGCCGTAGAAATTTCTATCTCGAATGAGTCTCTAGCTATTTTTCATATCACCTGGAGACCATGGATGGGGCATGATAATGACAAGGTTGGCCACCTTTTAGTAGTTCTTCTGGAGTGCATAAGCTCCTCTCTTTATAAAGCAGAGCTGTACATTTTACCCTTTGTCTTGAACTTTACAGCCTCAGTCACCCTCTTTCAGTCTAGACAACAAGAATAGTCCCATTTAATATCCAAGTACAAGTATGTTGTCTAAACTGCTTTGCAATATCTGTTTTAGTTGCCAAGAAGCCTTTTTCATTGGTTTTATTCCATATCATGGTGTATTTTAGATTTTCAAATCTGCACTAGTGATATGTTTTTAGTTTTTGATAAATGTAATGGTATAGGCAGTCCTATATCATTTTTAATATTTTAGATTTACATGTCACATTGTTCCAAACCAATTTTAAGTGACTCACTAAATTCTTAAAATTTCTTATATTTTAATTGAGTAAATATGAAGTCCTTGGCATTGTTTAAAGAAGGCATTTAATATGCATTTATGAAGAAGCCAGGATGGCTCAGTGGGTTAAGTGCTCACTTTGCAGCTGTGGGGACCGGGAATCAAATCCGGGGACCGGGAATCAAATCCCGGCCTCGGCCCATGCAGACCCATATGCTGAACTGGGAGCTCCCCCAGTTCAGTTCTCTGTCTCTGTATCTCTCTCTTGCTGTCAAAAATAAAAAAATAAAACAATATATATTTAATATGCATTTATTAGTTATATGTGTTTGTTTTATGCAAATTTTTCTCATCCAACATAGTAACTTTCGAGAACTATGCTTTGGTATCCCTTATGTTAAAGAGAAAAAAGATTGGAATTTAATTAATTGAAATGTTGCTTGAGCATTTGCTAAATATAAGGTTTTGGTAATGTTCCTTAACTTATTTTAGCCTACGTTTCCATTTTTTAAAGAACAATACTTATTTTGCCTGTTTATAAGAATAAAATATTGTAATAAATATAAATTTCCTGGAACTTAGTTATTTATATATATATATATATATATATATATATATATATATATATGCCCTTCATTAACCCTTCAATTACTCTTGCATTAAGAAGTTCCACTCTATCCTCTTTGAATCTGCGATGCCAATTTCTTACTTTTATATTAATTAATCTTTCAGAATACAGTTAATTAGCCATAATTCAATTATATTAGCCATCCTTCACTCATTTGTAATATATTATACCGAGAGTTCTTAGAGAACTATAAAAAAATATATGCACTTGCCAGAGGCGGTATTGTTGCCTTTTCTATTTCTTTCTGATTTCTATGATGTAATTAGTCTGAGCTTTGTGCTCTGTCAACTTCAATAATCTTGATGACCTTATTACACTCTCTAGCAGAGAGATAAGTATTAAGTGAGCACCTGAGGGAATTGGATTCTACTGTCATTCTTACCAGCCAATGTTTTCAGAAACCATTTCACCCCTTTGTGTATATGAGAAATTTTACATTAAACTGAGAATGAATAGAAGAACTACTGTGTTTGCCAACTCATTTTTATAACTGGGGAAGGGAGGAGGAGAGCTACTGAGGATTCTAATAAGGAAGAAGAAAATTAAATTGCATCTGTGTAGGTAAAACCAAGAGTCAATTTTCATTATTAAAGCTGTTTGTCTTTGCAACAACCACTGGTTGTTGTCTCAGGGAAGTATTATACATGCCTGCAGTTCTAGAAAAAAACATCTTTTGTTTTGCTTTGCTGCTTTGGACTTGATGGTCAGGATGGTGGTGTGATTGGATGCCTGAATAATAATAAATGTTGGCATGCAGCTTTGAACAGTGCAAGAAAAGGATGAGGAAAATAATGGTGGTGGCTTAAGCTCATGTTAATTTTATGCAAAAATATGGTTAGCCAAATGATGAACAGATGCAGCTGAGTATTTCCATCATTTTTGTTAAATATCCTACAAATGACTCTGGCTGGTTATACAGGAAAATTGCATTCAAATGAAGTGTGCACACGAGTAAAATATTAATGACTGATCTCCATTCAGGGATCTATAGATAATGCAGCCATTTTTAGCTTCCAGCTGTGAAAATATAACTTACTTTTTCTGAGGAAAAATAAGTTGATTTTCCATTTTCTTTTAGTTTAGTATTGTTTCCTATTTATGTATTTTTTCCCTTTAGTTTTCTGATACCTCTTTCTTTCAAGAGTATCTCCAACATCTCCACTATTTCCTCAGCAATAAAAGTCAGCACTTGTAAACTTAGACTTCTGGTCATATGTGTCTTCATGAGTGGTAGATACCCTGGGGAGGAACTTACTAAGGTCTTAGTGCCTGAAGTACCCTTGATGACGGGAGGCTGTGTGCTTACTCCTGTGTCACAGCTGTCATGAGTCTAGGAGTGGACTGAGGCTATTAGGAATAGCTTCATCTCTCATAAATGAAATACTTGGCCAAACATGAGTGAAAGAGATTAAATCAAAATCATCATTTTGAGAGACGAATAAAGGCATAAAGTCAGTAGGACAGAATATGGGTAGGCAAAGGGCAAAAAAATGTGCCTTAAAGTTAATAAGTACAATTTGTGATGATCAAGTGACTACAAATGGAGAGAAAACACAAGTGGAGCAAAAGAGAAAAAGAAGTGAATTGCTAATTATAATAATAGCATAGACCTATGTAGCTGGACACTGTACAAAATAATTTTATATGCCTCCTTATACTATTATCGCAACACTCCTACAAGTATTGTATGATCCTTCCAAATCCTACAAATGTGGAAATATGAAGTACAGGGAGATTTAAAATTTATCCAAGATCATTTAGCTCATCGAATCCAACATTACACTTTGACCCCAGAATCCATACTTTTTTTTTTTAAGATTTATTTTTATTGTTTTTGACAGAGAGAGAGAGAGAGAGAGAGAGAGAGAGAGAGAGAGAGAGAGAGATACAGAGACAGAGAGAAGGGGGAAGACCCAGAGCAGTCACCATAGTTGCACATCATCGGTTTTTCCACATAGTTTCATTCCACAGGTGGGAGTGGGGCTGCACAGGGCCAGAACTGGGCCAGGGTCTCACCCTGGTTAGAACTGAACTGGGGGCACTCCCCAGTTCAGCATATGGGTTCTCACAGGCTGGTGCTGGGATTCGATCCGGGGTCCTGGGGCTGCAAAGTGAGCGCTTATCCCACTGAGCCATCCTGCCTTCCCCAGAATCCATACTCTTAATCACTGTCATTATATTGCTTTCCGTATGCCTGTAGTAGTGGTGGGAGAGCTGGGAATGTAACTGAGTCAAAACAACAGTAAAAATGGGGAGTAAGGAGAAGCTACTTTCACTGAGATTAGTTCTATTTCATAGGGTCTTTTAAAGTCTTAAACTATAATTGCTCAATGAAACTCCATCTTTTTCTCCAGTGAGGAATGGCTATGTGGTCCCAAGGCCTCTAGACTCCTTACCCATTGGAGTATTCAAAATAATATGGAGAAATACCTGAAAAGTGAAAAAAGAGATGTGAAGATGTGGGGACAGAATGGTCCAGGAAGAAACATCAAGTATAAATGCCCTGAGATAGAAATGAATCTTGAATGTTCTAGTCTCAGCAAGAAGGAGGTTTATCTCTATTCTAAAAGAGCCTGAGGGAAGGGGAGGAGTGGAGAAGTAGAGTGGGAGGGGAGGTGGGAGTGGGCACCAGCATTATGGACACACTCAATAGTTTGGTGGTTACCTGGGGATAGGGGGAGGAGGAGGGAGGGAGAGTTGTGGGAGGAGGTGGGAGTGGACACTGGATATATGGTGAGGGAAGGGGAGCTGATTCTGGGTGGTGGGCACATAATGCGATGCATAGCTGATGTGATGTGGACTTGTACATCCGGAAACTATCTAATTGTTATCAACCAATGTCACCCCATTAAATTTAACAATAAAAAAAAAAAGAAGAAAAACAATAGAAGAAATCCTAACTGTGCTACTCATATTTAAAAACCCCTGAAACTTAGAACTGTGAGAGTGACTGATACATAGAAAGAGATCAATAAACCACTTGTTGAATGAATAAATGAAAGAGAATTGAATGAACAAAAATTGAACAATATTTGGGCATTGAGCAATGACAAATGGATGTGGAATGTTACTATAGCAAAATGTCAATAGGAGAGAAAATGCATATTTAGCATTTAAAATGGGTTAGCTTCTTTAATGTACAAAATTGTTCTTGATTAGCTGTGCTTCTTTTTTAATATTTTATTGTACCCAATAGCCACATGTTATTTACTTCACTTCAGAGACCTTGTGTTTTTCTAAACATACTGCTCATTTAAAAAAGGCCATTTCTATCTTTTCTTGAATGGGGAATAATGCCAAAATTTGACAAATTTTTTTCATCAGGCTGTTCATCTATGTAAAGTTATTAGGATCATTTATTTCTAAATATATTCTAGATTGAGAGTTAAATCAAAATCAAATCGTTGCCAAATTGGCTACAGATATATTTTAATAATGTCAGTGTTCCTCATTACTAACTCTGTAGACATGCTCTTTGGTGAACTCAAGTTTTATATCAGATAATAATCCATCTTCATTATAAACTGTAATTGTATTACATATAATTGTGCTCTCTGGGATAGTAGAACTAATAAATTCATTAAAAATCCACAAGTAAAATAGTTGATATTCTCTTTGTCCCTTATTTTGATGCTTCAAAATTTCTCCCCTACTTCAGCTGTGTGCACGCATTTCTTTATTGTAGGGTGTGGGGATCCATATGGTGTCCTGAATTCTGCTTTTGGGTTTCCTTAATATATCAAGCTATTAATTGTTTGCACAAAATGTGATGAAACAATTCAATTTTTATTCATTCTTATTTTTCAGTTTAATCAATGAACATTAGTCATAATTCTGTGAGAACATGGCACTATCAGTCTGAGTTATAGACACCAGGATATATTGAGAATTCTCCCTCCCTCTGGATATTGAGTTATCATCCTTAAGTAAAATACCTTGACTTCAATATACAGTTGTATTTTTTTACAGAAAATTATATAACAAAATATCTCAGAGTTAGTGATGTATAAAACAAAATTAGATTTTCACACAGTTCTGGGCACTGGAAGTCCAAGATCAGGGTGTCGCCAGGTTTGGTAGCTTCTACAGTCTCTGTTTTTGGCTTGCAGATGGCCATCTTCTTATTATGTCCTCATGTGGCCATCCTTCTGTGGTACCATTTGCGTTCCAGTCTCCTCTTCTTATAAGGACACCAGACATATTGAATTTGGGCTCACCCAAAGGACCTCATTTCACCTTAATTATCTCTTTTAAAGGCTGCCTCTAAACACAATCACATTCTGAGGTACTATGGAGGGTAGGGTGGAGGATTAGGGCTTGAACATATACATTTTGAGAGGAAATAATTTAGCCCACAACAACAGTATTTTCTCACGAAATAGCCTCTAGAATAATCTTAATGGCCCTGATGTACTATCTATCCAGATACACCAGGGCACTTTAAACTCAAACAAGGGCCTCTGCTACAAGCAGATGACTCTGGTGGTTTATAGGGAGGATAAAATGAGGATTAAAGTGAGGAAATCAGTGAGCAGATAGTTTTGCTACTCCAGAGGATAACCATGTGGTAAGTTTAAATGAAGGCATTGTACACTGTGTGTGTGCATGTGTGTGTGTGTGCAAATTTTTATCATTATAGCCAACATAAAAAGTTTGTTTTACAATCCCATTGTAAACTTTTAAAAAATAGGGCTCGGAAAAGTTATCTAATACATAAAATGGCAAGATTATAGGTCACAGAGTTGAGATAAAATGCAGATGACTTCAGAGACTGCATAATAGTCTCTAAAGGCTAACGTCGATTTGGATCAAACTCATGAGAAAAATATTAAATGAGACTTTAAAATGCTCTTTTCTTTTTTCCTATTTGTAGACAATCACTCAGTGTTTTTGTTAAATTTATGGGAATAACTCTGCTGAGAAATTCATTTCAAGTAGGCTGAGAGTCAAAAGAGGTTATAAAACCTAAAATCTCACCAAGGGAGCAGCAATTTAGACAGCTTTGTGCTTACCACTGATGGTAGCAGCAGGGTGCGCATGCATCTTAAAGTTGCACTAATTTAGAACCATTCAACTCAAATATAATCTCTATTCCAAACAAAGTTTTGTCCATTTGTCTGTAAATCACATCTGTTAAAAAACAGCCAGATGCTTTTTCTCAAATTTAGAAAGTATATGTGTAATGGTATGGTCTATAAAAATTTATGTTGGGGTCTATGGGAGAAGTCTCAAGGGATGAGATAGTTATTTTATAGTGATACAGAAATAAAACTAGAGGTTGTGAGACTTCGCCTACAAAGAGACATGCAATACTTAGTATGATTCTATAAATAATGGCCATTATTTTAACTAAAATTCCCAGATCAGTAGTCACCATAATATATTCTTAGAAATATTGATGTTGACTCAAACTGAGAAGTTAAAATTGCTTTTTATTTGGGCAGAGATATTTGTAGCATCAGCGATATATTAACAAGAGTTAACACTGTTAATTGTTCCAGGTAGACCAGGGGTTTTAAATAAAACAATATACTAATATAGTTCTTTTACTTCATATTATTTTTACTTCATAGTATCTTGCACCAACACAAAAACAATCCTGATAATTGATAAAAATAAAAAAAACACCTGTTAACTGAAAGTAGAAATTATGACTTCTGTTATTAAATTATTTGCAAATAAATTATTTTATAGCAAAAATCATGGTATAACAGCAAAATACTCTATGTGTTCAGGGTACAATTTTGAATGAGATAACCTCATGATATTTGTATTTACTCCTAAGGTTTTCCTTGATTTAAACCTTTGCATGAAAGATTATACTGAGTTTATTGACCCACCTGTCCCCCACAAGTATAAAACTAGGAAAATGAAACATTTTTTAGAGATATCTTGCCTTGGGGCATATCATAATTATACTTTTTATAAGTATAGAACATTGCTATAAATATCATGCATTGTTTAACTGTATTGATTGAACTGAATGTGTAGAAAAACATTATTTATTATTTTTCAATAATATGGATTGTACACTTACCTATTTTGATCATGAGAGGCCACCCATTTCTCATATTGCTATGTGATAATGGAATAGATTACTAATGAAAGGCATCATTACAGCTCAAATCCACAGAGAAAAAAAACCCAGAAGAGAGACAGAGAGAAGGGGATGTCTCAGAGCAGTCTCCACAGCCATTCATCATCACCTTCAATATAGTTTCATTCCTCATAGGTGGATGGTGGGCCATGCAGGGTGGGAACCAAACTGAGGACCTCCCACATGGGAAGCATCCCCCGTTCATCACATGGGTCTGCATGGGCCGGGCTGGGACTCAATCTCCAGACCTCAAGGCTGCAAGGCAACACTTAACCTACTAAGCTATCCGAACATCCCCCCAGTGTAAGTTCTCTTTTTCATAAGTTGTGTACCTTAACATATCACAGTAAAGATTATTTTATTTATAATCTATAATTTACTATTATATTACACACACACTTGCTTAGAAAAGATTAAGAGCAAAATGAATTGTTAACTACTCTTTGAAAGACTTTTTGTTAGACAATCTTACTATAAAATCATTGCAATACCTAAAAACATGTCTAAGTTTCTAAATAACACATTGCATAAAGTAATGTTTTATTTCCTTGTCAAAATATAATTGACATGTATCCTTTGAGTAACATAAACATCAATGACATTAAAAAGAGGATAATTCATGGATGTTCTACTAGCTAGATCTTTCCTGCTAAAGACATTAGTGAACATTAGGTATTAAGTTGAAATATCTAGGATTGCCAGATTGGCTCAATGGGTTAAGTGCTCTGCTTACCTTGCAGCCCTGGGGTTTGATAATTGAATTCCAGCCCCAGCCGATGAGGACCCATATGCCGAACTGGGGTGTGCTTCCCATGTGTAAGGCCCTCAGTTTGGTTCTCACTGGGGTAAGCTTTCTATGTGGGAGTCCCCCAGTTTTGCTACCAGCTCAAGAGGGGATGCTTCCCATGTGGGAAGGCCCTGGCCTAGTTCCTGCCCAGTACGACACCCTGCTCACCTGTGTGGAATGAAACCATGTTGAAAACTGATGACGTACAACTATGGAGACTGCTCTGGGCCCTCCCCCTTATCTCTGTGTCTCTCTGTCTCTGTCAGAACAATAAAATAAATTGTAAAAAAAAAAAAAAATAGAAAGAAATATCCATGTGCATTGACTGGTCTGAGGCAAACATCAAGAATAAAACACCGATTAAAAAAAATTCTGTTATATTTGTTACTTTAATTAATTCTGACAACGTCAACATCATTGTGAGAGTACAACTGTAGAATCCTTCTTTTAGTTTTGAGAATACCTGAGTTAGAGAGATCACATGGCTCTTTTGTGGCAGAATTGTAACTACCATCTGCTCCTTATTTCTAGTCTGGGGTTTTAACTCAATACCAAATCTTTTCTTTGAAATTGATTTGGTCCTTCTGTGAGATTGCATTTGAATTTTTTTTTAGATCGAAGTCTCTTTTCTTGATGCTCAGGGGCCATTCTATTGATTTACTAGTTAAACTGCTTAGTAATTGGTTGACCTGTTGCAAAACCATAGAATTAAAAACAAAGAATAAGACCACTGGGGATGAGTGGGTGGTATTTAAAGCTATAGCTTAACTGATTTGTAATCTATTGTTATTTTCTTAAATAAATTATCTTTGTTCTCAAATCTAAAATTGATGCTTCTTTTAAAAAGTAATTTTGAAAAGATTCTATTCAAACATGGCATTCATCAGGTGTATGAAATTATCTACTGCTCTTAATAGACTTGAGATTTGGCCATCATTATTTGGCTACTAAAAGAAGTTCATCAAGGTTTAAAGTTTATTCAGTTTCCATCATGACAAGAACAGATATGCCAGAATTGATCAAACCTTAGAATAAATTTTGTTCTAGCAAACATAACAATAAAAACAAATAATAGAATACATGAGAAATGGGGAAATGTTTTAAAGCCAGGGTTTTTCTGCTGTGGTTAAATTTAATGGTAGCTCTCTAAGATTTGTTAGGTGCTTTTCTCATGACATTATACTCTCATATACATTGTTATACATTTGTCTTCTGCTGTATTAAGATACGCAGTCAACTTTGATCCTCTATGCACAATTAAAATGAAAAATTTGTGGCTAAGTCATCATATAATATTTTACGCTTGTAACCCAGTATATTAGGCTTTTGTAGAAGTGATAATCTCATTAATGCTGCCCCCAAAAAGAATGAAATAAATTAATTAAACTTTAATTGCCAAGTGCTTTCTAGAAAGTGAAAGAAGTTATGAAATGAATATTAATCTATCTCATTTACATTTTGCAAACAAACAGAAATACTTCCCATTTTACTGTTTGGTTTCACAATGTAGTAGGTGAAAGAGGATATGTGGTGGATTGCTATACTTTTTATAGATAATTTTAAATTGTTATGATTCTTAGAGATATTGAACTTTCTTAAAGTATATATTACATTTCTTAAAAAATAAAGTAGGTTAAATACAAAAAAATACAAATTCTTAAATTTTGCAGAACAAAATCCTACAATATACATATTTTTGAAAGAAGAATTTTTTTAAAGATCTATTTTTATTGTTTTTGACAGAGAGAGACAGAGAGAAGGGGGAGTCCAGAGCAGTTGGCACAGCTGCACGTCACTAGTTTTTCTATGTAGTTTCATTCCACAGGTAGGGGTGGGGCCATGCAGGGCAGGGACCAGGTTAAGGTCTGGCCCCAATGAGAACCGAATTGGGGGCACTTCCCAGTTCAGCATATGGGTCTGCGTAGGCCAGGGCTGGAATTTGACCCTTGGACTCTGGGGCTCAAGATAAATGCTCAACCCGCTGAGCCATCCCAGCATCCCCTACAAAGACTTTTTTTTTTTTAAGATTTATTTTATTGTTTTTAACAGAGACAGAGAGAGACAGAGAGAAGGGGGAGGGCCCAGAGCAGTCTCCATAGTTGTACATCACCTGTTTTTCAACATGGTTTTGTTCCACACAGATGGGCAGGGGCTGCACAGGGCAGGAACTGGGTTGGGGGCCTACAGCATGGAAGGCACAACCCCTCAAGCCAGGGGCCCAACTGGGGGGGGGGCAAGAACCGAACTGGGGGTCTCGCGCATTGGGAAGCACACCCCAGTTCAGCATATGGGTCCGCATGGGCCGGGACCAGGATTCGATCCTCGGTCCCCAGGGCTGCAAAGCGAGTGCTTAACCTGCTGAGCCATCCTGGCTTCCCCCTTAAACAGATTTTATAATTGAAATATGATAAGAGAATGTTGTTACTCTTTGCCAAAAAAAAAGAAATCCATTGTTTTATTCTTAGAATTAACCTAGAATATTATTTTTTCAATGTACATTTACTTTTGTCATTTATTCTATTAATATTTATTCAACATCTTTGTAATAGACATTTGGTGGTGCAGTATGCAAGACATTTCTCATGAAACTTACATTCTAAAAGAAAATTCTATACTTTTTAAAAACCTCTATTAGGATTAATAGTCTTTGCCTTCAAGAAGTGTGCTTACTCTCCTCATCTCTTTCATAAGGAGAGAAGTGAAAGTAATATGAACAGAGCATTTGAGTGTGTGAAGTAGGTAGGGGAATGATGACTCAAATGTGCCAAGTGCTCCAAAACGGGGACTGTCACAATGTTATTATTCACATCCCATATATACTACTGCTAAGTTTTCCCTGTGAATGGAAATAAAAGTCAACCAAGATCCCTAAATATCAGATGTTGATGTGCTTTGATGAAAGCGTGGCTGCAGGTCCACAACTATTGTGTTTCCATACAGATGGGATAAAAACCCTGGAGAACTCCATTTAGCAGCTGGGGCTCTTTGTGGATTGTTTACATAACACCTACTCACACTGAACTTGCACAACCCTGCTCCCTGAAGACTAGACAACAAAATAAACAGGGCATGCCACCTTTGGAAATGACACCCTTATCTTATAACAGTTTAACACCCAGGTACTTAGGAGAGAAGTGAAAGCAGTCTGTAAATGGGTGTGGTAACCCAAAATGTAAGCGGGCCTCCAAACTTCCTGTTCCCAGGGTTTACACATCCTGCTTAATCAACCTCTTAAAAGAGTGATGGTGTGTGTGCAGTGAGTGTAATGGGCTAGTACCCCTGTAATGAGATTACTTGTAGCCTTTGAGTTCCTAAAAATGGATATTATCCTGAGTGGAACATACCTAACTATGCCAGTACTTAAAAGAGAATGAATTCACCATGTAATATGTAGATGATATAGTATAGAAATGTATGCTTGAAACCTATATAATTTACTAACCAATGATACCCCAATAAATTAAATAAATTGATAGATAGATAGATGATAGATAGATGATGGATCGATAGATGATGGATGGATAAAAAGAAGCATCGAAAATATTCTATAGGCTTTTAGCATTCAAGTGGTGAGAGGCAAGAACTGGGAGGGGCCTCTAGAACTAAGAGCAGTTTCTGGTCAACAGCTAACAAGCAACTAGGGACTTCAAACAGTCAACAAGAAAAGGAATTCTGCTAACAGCCATTGAACTTGATACAGTACCCTGAGCTCTAGAGGAAGTGGCAGCTCTAGCTGACACCTTGATTTCTATGAGATTCTAAGCAGGAGACCCAGTTAATCTGTATGTACCTGAAACTGAGATAATACATTTTTTGTTGTTTAAAAGTACTAAAATTCTGTGGTGATTAATTATGTAGCATTTGAGCCAATTGACTCAGTGGGTGGATCAATCTATGTGACCTTGAGTAAGTTACTTAATTTCTATGTGCCTCAGTTCTCTCAGTTGTAAAGTGGGAGACAGGTGGTTTCACTTTCATGATTAGAATACAATTTATTCTCCCTTAGAATATACACTTCATACTAAAAATAATATAAAATTGCTCATAGAAAAACAATAAACATAATCATTCTCCTGGCACAATGTGATACAGACATTGTGTGCTATTTCTTTTTAATTTCGTAACACTTAATATCTTCCATGTACCCGCCAATGAGAGAAATTGCTGAACATACAAATAATTCAGAAGCATAGAGCATTACTTTTCTTAATCTACACATGTGTAAATTGTAGATGATGATTATAGTTATGAGATTTAATTTTCTATGTTGTATCTTAACAATTTGGTCATTATCATTAAAAGTTAAAAATATTTACTCTGGTGTTTATCATTACTACAAAAAACTAACCAATTCTGAATTGTAGGGCCCAGATTCTATCATGGTATCTGCAGCTGGATTATTTAGATACACAAATTACTATTTATAAAATATAATCATTGTTAAATTTTATTTTTCTCCATTCTGAATACAGAAAATCAGGATGAAATGAAACTAGAGATATAGAAAACTACTGGGGTTGGAATGGTTTAGGTGGGTAACAACAGACTTCACATATACATAAAGGAATATGGAATCTATATGAGATTGACAACCTGGGCATATATACTTGACTTTACTTCTTCCTTTTTAGGGGGAGCCTAGGGGTAGAGCAGCAAAAAGTCTCATCTTCTGCAGGTAACATCCACTTGTCACTTTATATGGTTTACCATTACCTCTGAGGTAGCCATCACCTGCCCTGGTTTTGCAGTTATCCATACCTCCAGATATAGAACATTCCTGTCACTACAGAAAACTCTACTGAATAGAATCAATCATTAGTATTTTATGTCCATCAATGATAGGTAACTTTTAAAACCTGGAATATTATCCCCATCCAAGAACCATGACTAATTATAAAGTAAATATAGCAAGTCACTCTGAATTACTCCTCCCCACCTTCCGTATTTTCCGGCGTATAACACGACCGGGCGTATAAGACGACCCCCTAATTTTACAGTTAAAACATAGGTTTAGGCCTATAATCGCTGTATAAGACTACAGCCTCGGAAGTGGGGGGTAGTCTTATACAGCGAATATAGGCCTAAACCTATGTTTTAACTGTAAAATTAGGGGGTCGTCTTATACACCCGGTTGTCTTATACGCTGGAAAATACGGTAACTATGCTGCCTGCTAATACCTGTGAGTTGCTACATGTTACCTGCTAGATTTCAATGTTTTTGAGTAACATCTCAAAATGGGTGATCTGGTCCCATATTAAAAACTGCCTAAGGTTTTGCCACCAAGTCACAGGTAAAGATTTGTCCAAGCTTTCACTCACAAGTGCATCAAATTGAACTCTCGGATCATATGAAAATGATGCATTGCTTGATTGTTCCAATTTATCCCTGTTCATTCTTTATGCCAAATCACGTAAAGCATTGAAGATCCAACTTCAAATATCTCTATTCCTTCAATATTCTTACATATTTCAAATTACTACTTCAGCTACTATAATTCATCATATATTTTTAATATATCTTAATGTAAATTATATCTTTATTTCTAATTTTTGATTAGTTACATACTATTATGAACATATTATATATTGCATGTAGATTTAACACTTTCTTTGAAGGCTTGCTCTTACAACCTCCATTACAGTTTAGTCTTCAATCTTTTTTAAAAAATCTCTCAGTTCTTCTTAGTTATAACTAGATTAATTCATACTTTACTGTCCAAAATATAACACTTTGAAAGGACAAGGAGGCACTATCAATAACATATAAAAAGTTAAAAACCAAAATTCTCCCTGGAAAATCAGGATGTATGGATACTACAGTAATAAACCTGTGGGCTCTGTTAGGGCAGCAGATGTGATAAATATTTGCCAACATCAACAAGATAAAGCAGCTTAATTATCTTCTCCCATTTAACTTAATAAATGTCCCTAATATACTGCTTTCTGGGCATCTAGTGCCTCCTTGGGCCCATCTCATAGCTTTCCCAATAGTGAAAATTACAATTGTTACAGATCAGTTAACATTACTTCTATGGGAGGATTTCAGACAATATTGTAAGTTATTCTTTCCCCTGGTAACTATGAAAAACTTATAATAAATATTAGACACATTGACGGGAGTCTTTATTCTTTTATATGTTCTTTACTAGTAGACTATTATTCTGATAGAGATGGTTTTATTAATCTGTTGTTCTTATGGCCTGCTGTCATTACGTAGAAGAAAATAATTATTACAGTTAATGTTGATAATAAGTTGGTGATGAGAAATATCAGTCTTAAATTTTATGAATAGTCATTAGATCAGTTGGGGGTAAATCAGTGACTGTAAGTATAATGCTCTTGAATCAAAATTTTAGCTGAAAACAGAGAATATATTAAGAGACTGGCGAATGCATCTGAGAGAAGTTAGAAATGCTTTAATTGTTAAACTGCAAATATAACAGAAGCTCAGCCAAAAAAATTTAAAAAATAATAAAAAAATCCAGAGTTCCAAACATGCTAAGGATTACCTAGTTAAAATTAAAAGTGAGAATGATAAATATATAGTTATCTTCTGCTTTCTCTAGGTCAGTTCTCAATGTTTAGAATGCATAAAATTCACTGGGGCATATACTGAAAGGATGATGACACATGAGGTTCCTGTGGGTCAGGTAGTTGGAGATACCTAGTATGTCCTTTGGCGTGCGAATCAGAACCAGAAATGAGAGCATGGCTTAGAATGATATATGCCTAACCAGTGACAGAAGTCTAGAGCAAACCAGTGGAACCGTTCACAAAACAGAAAATCACAGACTAGTATGAAGTAACCCATTATCTAACGGTGTCAATTTTTCTGCATTTAGATAGTAAATTTTGGTTTTGGGAATAAGATAGTTTGAGTAGTTATTTTCCAAAATTTTACTCCTCGAAATCAGAATATTACAGGTTGAGTAGAACTAAAAAAATATTTCAATCAAGCATATTAATTTTTTACTGGGAAAATCTGCCTGATTACTATACTCGTATAGTTAAGACTGAGCTTAATTTTTTTTTTTTTTTTTTCCCCCATCTATGAGACAAAAGTCCAAGTCACTTGTTGGATCACTGTTGATGTCAATACTAAGCAAAAAGCAGAAATAACACACCATTTAAAAAAAAGATTTATTTTATTGCTTTTGACAGAGCGAGAGACAGAGACAGAGAGAGACAGAGAAGGGGGATGGTCCAGAGCAGTCTCCGTGGTTGTACATCATCAGTTTTCAACATGGTTTCATTCCACACAGGTGGGAGGGGGCTGTGCAGGGCAGGAACTGGGCTGGGGGCCTCCCACATGGGAGACACGCCCCCTCAAGCCAGGGTCTGAACCAGGGGGCAAGAACTGAACTGGGGGCCTTCCGCATGGGAAGCACACCCCAGTTCAGCATATAGGTCCACACAGGCTGGGGCCAGGATTTGATCCTCAGTCCCTGGGGCTGCAAAGGGAGTGCTTAACCCATTGAGCCATCCCAGCTTCCCCTACACAAGCATTTTTAATTCAAAGACAAATAGCTATTAAGGGAAGTACTTAAAAGACCAACCCTAACCCACCTTTAAATGGTAAAAGTGGCTGATCTGCAAACAGGGCATTGAATTGTAATAATCCATATAACAAGAACAAAAGCAGATTACCTAACCTTACCCTGAACTAGGTTTTGATTTAAACTAACTCATGTATGTGTGCATGTGCATTAAGTAAGTATGCATATGTGTGTATTTTGAAAACAGAAAGAGCTGGGAGACTAAGGAGAGTCCAGTGGGAGAAAAGTTTAGGAGATAAAAGCACTTTAAAAGTGGAGGTGGTTGTGTATTTTACACAGTTCTTTTATGTTGCAGATGTAAGGTTAACCTTGCTGGTGTAAAATGTTATTATATTAATGTGAGTTTGCTTACTTGGAGCTCTGTGGAATTATATTTCTAATTATGATTCATCTATTAACTTGATAAAATCCAAATAGGGGTTTATGCCAATGATAAAGATCACCATCTAATGACCTTTCCTTCCAAATAGCATCCAGAAACCTCCTGATAAAGATAGCAGGGACATGTGGTTCTAGATTAATAAGATTTTTTTCCATATGCAGAAGTACAAAGTAAATTCCCCATTTGAATGGCTCTCCTTTTAACACACTACTCCCAACTGGTTTTCCCACCCTCCTCTGACAACCCACACCCAACTCACTCTTCATCTACTCTGACAAATGTATCCTAGGTAATTAATTTAACTCTAGGTTCTCTGTTTAAATATCAATTCTCAGGAAAGCCTACTGTATTCCTGTCACCACCCATTATCCCAATTAGGCTAAGCTTGCATATTTTGTTTTCATAACTGTGAAGCACTATTGCTGTATCTATTATTATAAACAGAAAGTCAGTGCTCCTAAAGAATGTTACCTACCCAAATTCATTCTACTAATAAGAGTGAGGATTAAGGGACAAGTATCAGAGTAAGATGCCTATAGAATTTTTTCTCCTTATACATTGTGTTCTCATCACACAATTCATTTTGAGAATTATCTATTCATATTGGAAGTAGCTTCTTCCTCCCTTGATTCTTGGTTAAATATTTCCTATTTTATTTAGCCTATTTTTTTCCTCTGCTTTTGATACTAATGGCTTTCTTTTTCTTTTTCTTCTGTCAATCTTACAAGCTTCCCCAAAGAGTTACCTGGAGGGACCCAAATCTTTTATATTTTAGGCTAAACCTCCTAAATTGTCTATGGGAGGTCAGTGTATGATTTATTAAGTTTATAGCACTGATTAATAAAATTATATAGGTTTCACATGTACAATTCTAATAGAATACATAATTCATCACCCAAAGTCAAATCTCCTTGTCACCATATATTTGTCCTCCTTTACCCTCTTTTGCCATCCTCTTCCCCTCTGGTAAGCACTAATCTGTTATCTGTGTCTATGAGTTTTTCTTTGTCTTGCTTACTTGTTGCTTTGAGTTTTATATTCCGCACGAATGAAATGTGGTTCTCAACCTTTTCTATTTTGCTTAGCGTTATAATCTCAAGATCCATCCATATTGTCACAAATGGCAGTTTCATCTTTTCTTATGGCCAAGTAGTATTCCATTATACATACCGGTACATCTTTATTATCCAATCATTTATTGAAATACACTGGTTGTTTCCATGTTTTGGCCACCGTGAATAGTGCTGCAACAAATATAGGGTGATTTCCTGACTGCTAATTTTCTGAATCTGGAATACAATTTTAGAAGATCTAGCATTTACATCTCAAAAAAATTGACACAATTTTGAAACTTGCACAATCGTGAAACTATAAAATGTTTAAGATTTATTTTATTGTTTTGACAGACAGAGAGAGAATGGGGAGGGCCCAGAGCAGTCTCCACAGTCATACATCATCAGTCTTCGACAGTTTCATTCCACACAGGTTGAGTGTGAAGCTACCCAGGGTGGGAACCAGGCCAGGGGCCTGCCGCATGGGAAGCATGCCCACTGTGAGCTGGAGGCCTCCCACAGGAAAAGCACACCCCAGTTCAGGATATAGGTCCACACAAGGTGGGCCCGGGACTCAATCCTTGCACCCTGGGGCTGCATGAAGGGCATTCTCAGCTCCAAGATGCATCCACATTTCTTCTCACATGGTCCCTTCCATCTTAAAAGCCAGCATGATGCTTCAAATCATCCCAACCTTCAAATCTGTCTAATACCTTCTCTGATCAGATGGAGAACTCTGTTTCTAAGGTGTACATCTGACTGGGTCAAATCTTTTTATCTTACAACCGACTTAGGGACTTCAATTACATCTGCAAAATACCTTCATAGCAATGCTTAGATTACTGTTTGATTGAATAGCTAGGGACACAATTCTCAAGAGATCATCTTTGGAATTCTGCCTACTATACATTTCACCCTTTGCACTTTCAATATTTTGACATATCATTTAATGTCAAGTTTACTGGCAGCTTCCTTCCCCCTGAAACATCTTTATCCTTTTTGTTACAGCCAAATTTCTCATTTCTGTTGATAAACTCACTTTCATGAAGGTCCTTAGGTGCATATCTTGGGAGTCTAGAATGCTGGTGGTGCCACCATTCCATGGCCATCCATGTTCTAATCCCATCGAAGTAAATGTTCAGTGTTATTTTCTTTGCTGTACTTTTACCTTACAATTATCTACTTAAACACATACACACAAATATTAATAGCGAGTGGGTTTATAAATGGTAGGCAAGGAAGCAACACAAATGTCTAAATAAGCCAACAAAATGACTGATAACTAATTGACTGTGCTTAATGACTCTTTCCTTGTCTTTTTTATTTAATTAAACTAGGGTTTTATCTATACACTGAGTTTTAAATTTTGTCATAATTCTTTTTTCATTTTCAGACGTTCTATTACCATATTTTTCTGTGTATAAGATGCCCCACGGATAAGATGACCCCTACTCTTCTAATCCAACATTAAGAAATCATTACACAGGTTACTCCTGTGTATAAGACCACCCTCATTTTTTGATTTACCAATTTTAGACAAAAGTATTGTTTTATACACAGAGAAATACGGTACTTTTATTTTCATAACTTCATTATCATCATTCTATATCTTGTTCATGTTTAGAATTCCATCTATTAACTCAAAGATTTAACTTGTAGCCATTATATTCTGCATATACTAATCTTATTTACAAGAAAGGAGTACCGCTACTAATTCTGTAACTCCTTTTTTTGGGGGGTGGGGGTGGATACAATTATTAGATGCAGAGTACAATGTTAAGTGAAATCGTTATTGTAAGCGTATATTTTCCGAGCATATTGAGGAACCCAAATTCTGTCAGGTAACTAAGAAGTATGCTATAGTATCTTGGACACATGATATAACTTTTAGGTAGAGGTTTCTCTAATTAGCTGAGTAACTACATGAGAGCAAGGGTATAGTACAAATTCTCAAAGAAAATGATAATAATGATATTGTTATTATTTTAATTCTTTCACCTCGGGCCATTGCAGAGGCTTTCCTTTCTATTCTTTGTAGTCAGGATGGTCTTTGTCTGCATGTCTCCCTTTTCACTCAATCCTTTTGCTCTATTAAAAGCATTTGTCTATCCTTTCACTAAGGATGGAAAGATTATTTCAGGTATTTCGAAGTTCCCATTCAAAGTTCCGGGTGTCTGTACATTCTGCAGTGTAGTCCCTTGTTCTGTTTTCACTTTATCTCAGGTGATTACTGTGTGCATTCAGAAGGAAAAGTTGTGTTTTTCCTTGCTTTCTTGGAAGGATTCAAGACATGTAATAGTATCTTTGTTGGTGTTGTCTGTGTGTTCAAAAAATATGGAACACATCACAAATTCGTGTGTTGTCCTTGCACAGGAGCCATGGTACTTTTCTCTGTATCGTTCCTATTTTAGTATATGTACTGAAAAAGCGAACTTTTTGTCGCTATTTATTCAACGCTCCAGATGTTTTTACATCAAGTAATCTTTTTCCAATATCTAGACTACCACACACATGAAAGTAGAAGTCTAGTTTAATGTGTTTGGTATACAGTACTTTATTACATATGCACACATCCCTAAGCAATATATATGATATTGCTTAGCATATTATTAAACTTCAAATGAAAACTAGCAAATTATAAAAATATGTTTTACCAAGTATTTTATTTGTGCAGCCCTGGTTATTTTCACTTCTGTATAGTGTTTATATATGTATATTTTAAATGGGTATCTATATTGCTTTCAATTTTTTCCTATTACAAACAATGACACAAGAGGTGGAATTATTAGGGTATTGGTTATGCTTATCAACTTTATTTCCAAATTGCTTTCTAAAATATTATCAACGTACACTATGCCAGCAATGTATAAGTTTTAATTGCTCCATATACCTGTCACAGTTATCATTTTTTTATTTTAACCATACTGAATAGGATAAATTGATATTTCATTTATCTTTGGGTTGCATTTCTCTGAACCGAAGTGAACTTTTCACATCTTTTTTGCCATTTAGGTTTCTCTATAAATAAGCTGTTCTTTTACTTTGCCTATTTGTCATTTGTATAATTACTTTGTCAATAATAAGCTTTTAGCAGTTTTAAGAACTACAATATATCTATACACTAGTACGGCATGAGGTTTTGTTGTTTTTACTATAAAACTACACAGAAAGTTTCACTTTTGTTGTAGTTTAATATAGTAATATTTTGTTTCCTTTTATTTGTTTAAGACAATTTTCTCTTGCCCATAATTATAGACATATTCTAGTTTCCTATAAAGGTTTGATGTTTTACTTTTCCACACTAAGTCTTAAAACCACATGAAAATTAATTTTTGTGTATGGAGTATTTTATTATTTGTGAATAATCTATTCCAGAACACTGTATTTTTTTTATAATCTACTGACTGTACCTACTTAGTTATACAGCATAATAGCATAAATGTGTTTTTCCCTTTAATTCTGAACTCTATTCCACTGTTTCTGCACCAAAACCATACTACAAAAACTACATTTGTCAAAAAGATGTCTATCCTTGCACATTGTTTCCCATACATCTTAAAATTACCTTGTGAAGCTTCATGAAAATGTTTATTTGGATTTTTATTAAAGTTACTTCCAATTCATTTATTTAGAGTGATATTGAGCTTCCTATCCATAAACATCCTATCACTCTCCATGCATTTGGGTTTTCTCTAATAGAAACATTGATCATTTCTCCCTAAAATCTTATACCTCGTTATATTAATTCATAGGATCAGTATAACTTTTGTTGCATTACAGTATAAAGGCAACTTAAAAAAAATTTTTTAAACTGATTTTGAAAATTGATCTTATATCCAGCAACTTTACTACATTCTATCGCTATTTCTCATGGTCTGTTGTCTCTAATATTATCCATATAGATATCATGAGAGAATGAGAATTTTATTTCTTCCATAGCTGACATTAAAGGAAATGTTTCCAAGTATTCACTGTTAAGCTCAGCAAGTGGTAGATTTTTGATACATACTTTATCAGTGTATGGAAGTTCTTTAGCCCTTGTTCTTACATGGTTACTTTTTAAATCAGTGGATGATACTAAAATCTACAAACGATTTTTCTGTATCTATTGAGATCTTTACATAGTTTACCCTAATGATGGTGTGATGATTTTCTGAATCAAAATCTTTCCTGGGATTAACCTGGCTTGTTCATTTTGATTATTTCTAAGGAGTTAATTTGCTAATATCTTCACTTGGGCTACAGTGACTTTCTGCTGTACTGTCTGAAAAAAATTCTAAATGTCTAGTATTTTTATGTGTGTATTGAGGTGGAAATGAGTTGGCTTTTCTAAGCTCTAGATGTATTCATTTAATAAAAAATTTGCCACTTTTGATATTATATTTTCCAATTTATTTTCCATTTATTCAATATTTTCAAACTCACTACTTCAAAACTTTCACTAGCATTACAATTTTTAAATTGTTTCAACCATAGTTTGCTTGAATTAGTCCTTTTAAAAAACCTTTACTGTTTGAACAAAGAGTACTGACCTAACACCAGCATTCTACTTTTGCTTCTGTAGTTTTCTGAACTGTGGGCAAGTAACTGTTGCTGAACATATTTTCTCATCTATATATATTTCCTTTTAAGCTCACATATATCCAATAAGGTTCAAGTAATAAATAGTTGAAAATGTTTTCAAAACGGAAAAAAAAAATCCAGGAATTTACAGGTTTATCTGCAGTATCTTTTGAACAGGAACATCACTTTATTTTTTATTGTTTTTGACAGAGAGAGAGAGAGAGAGAGAGAGAGAGAGAGAGAGAGAGAGAGAGAGAGAGAGAGAGAGAGGAGAGAGAGAGAGAGAGAGAGAGAGAGAGAGAGAGAGAGAGAGAGAGAGAGAGAGAGAGAGAGAGAGAGGAGAGAGAGAGAGACAGAGAGAGAGAGAGAGAGAGAGAGAGATACAGAGACAGAGAGAGAACTGAACTGGGAGAACTCCCCAGTTCAGCATATGGATCCTCATGGGCCGTGGCTGGGATTCGATCCTCAGTCCTGGACGCTGCAAAGTGAGCGCTTAACCCACTGAGCCATCCTGGCTTCCCCTGCATCACTTTTAACAAATGTTTTCCTCCAAAGTGTCACAGAAAGCTTTTGGAATATGAATGAGAATCAGAGCTTGGGTCTTCCACAGCAGAGTAAAACCTCCAAAGTCTGACTGATACTAAAAGTTATCTTTAACTGATCTGAGAAGCAGCAGTTCACTAGCCATGACAATTATTTTAAAGACTAATGTGAAAAGATATTTAATAATGTATAAATGTTGGTTTTTTTAGCACATTAATATATTTTCATTTCATTAAACACCTTTTAAAAATTAAAGACACATTTTACCTCAGATAGGTCCTATTGGAAGCAATGTTACTAAATTATTACTATGTGCTCTTCCTGAATCCTTAACTATTTGAGCATAATTCATTTTCTGTCTTTATCAGCATCAAGTAACCATTAATTAGGTTCCTGCCCTCATGCTACATGGTGTAGTTTAAATGCAGTATCTAGGAAGTTGAAAGGTATGCAATGTTTCCTTTTTAAATATACAGATCATCAGTTAAAAAATATGAAAATAATCTTAAAAGTCCTACTGTCGAGTAATTTAGTAAAGCACTAAGGTCTTATAAAATATTTCAATTAAAAAAACTAATTAACTAAACACATGAAACAAGATCCAAAAGTACAAGAGCTGTCTGGGAAAAAATCCAGCCACTGTCACTATAATCAGAACAGTTGCATGGCTGGATATTTTCTGGACAGCCCTTGTATTTGCTATGGCTATATTTGAATGTTAGGTGACTCAATACCACGTTATGTCTATAAGGTTTTCTGAGGTATCCTGAGACTATTTTTCCGCTGGCCCAATTTCTATAACCATTTTTATCTCATCTAAACATTATTTTCCATTTTAGACTGTTTACTGAACTACAACCTTCAACATATTTATCAGTACTAAGCAGTAATATGCACAACTTTTGGGGAAGTACTCCATCTTTGGATTAGGAATTGAAAGAAAAAACATTTTAGCATTATTCTAAGACAAAAAACTGGGATAAAATAAAAAGTATTGGGAAAAAAATTACCCTTAGAAAGGCCTACTCATTTTTTGCTATGAAGCATTTACCTGTTTAGTGCAAGGACATTAGCTTGATGTGGTATAAAAGTACATTATTAAGATACCTTGAGTTCCACTCAAATTGAAGCATCTTTCACATTGGACTTTTAATGATACGCTTGAATTATGTTTATTTTACCACCTCTTACCTCATATGGAAAAGGGCAGATTGTATATAGTAGTTTCTTTCTTTCATTAGATGTTGCAGAAAGCTAAATTTGCAGGACTATATGGAGAAACAAAGTTGGGTAGAATTATTCAATCTATTTTGATAAAACTTCCATTCTGAAAAAAGTGACTAAGGTCAACAGCAACTTATTTATTTCACTATGTCAAGACCTGAGAAACATGTACAATTAAAAGAAAATTAACATATGGAGTCCAAATAAGGTTCATTTTTTAAATTTTGTTTATTGTTTACCAATGGGGAGATGCAGTTTATTTACACCAGCAGCCACAGAGGCATGGGGAATACACAGTTAGCAATCTGTATAGGATGGACCACTTATGCAAAAATAAGAATCTCCAAAACAAAGAGCAGGGGTTAGATTCACTACATTTCCCCAAAAATCACAGCATGCGATAATGCCAGGCAATGGTGCCTGGGCATGCGGTGGTAGGAACTAATGTATGGAAGAATTAAGTCACAAACCACAGAAAATTTGTAAAGAATCCCTCTCCCCCCATACATACATACATACACGCACACACACACACGCGCGCAGATACATAATAGAATTACAGAGTGACCAATACACTTAATTGAGGAAGGGCAGATAGGAATTCTGTTAGAGGGAAGATAGGTAGGAAAGGGAGAATTTCTAACCACCATCAACTATATGGTAGGGAGCATTCTCTCCCCAAAATGAAAGAAATTAGTTCGTCCCCAGCCCACCTCATACCCATCAAGAGCAGGGGGCTACTACTCTAATAGTGGAGGGGCAAACAACAAAAATCAAGAGAAAGGTAATACGAACCAACCATTACTCAAAACTATTCCCCACTTCTTCCTCCTCTAACCTTGAGAAAAGGCCAGAAAGGAATTGGTAATATCATAATCCGAGCCCCCTCTCTGAAGAAAGAGTGGACAATGGTCTTACCTTCAGCCTATTTCCCAAACATTATTTGGAAGTAAATCAGAGTCCCACTCAGACCTTCTTTTCACTTCGCATCCCCTTGAGAGATGCCTATAAAAAGTCAAGGGCAGATAACTTAAAATTGTCTTAGTTCTTGCCAAGGTTTGATTTTTTAGTTATCATAACTCTTAGACTGAGACCAACCAATAATTAGGCCTCAAACCGGACCAGGACAACTCTAGAGACAGAATGCAGTAAGTCTTGATGCTCTACCACTATGGTTTCCTGACTCTCTAGAGTGTGTAACCCAAATCAATCCATACAATCCAAATAGTTCCTTCTGGGATAAGGAACAATACATGCACAGCCAGGGTTGGAGAAAATTATCAGGACCTGCTCCACCTGTGTGTCTCTGTATCTTTACTGATCTTCTGCTTAGGTCCTGAAAAGCAAATATCCAAACAGAGGTGGGAAAATATAATTTATGAAGTAAGACACAGCAGGAAGGCATACTAGCAAGGTAGTCCTATAGAAGAAAGACTTGGTGTCACATGGCCTTTCATAAACAATTACATTTTCTTTCCATCCTAATCCCAACAGAGGGAGCCATGAGAAAGAGTCTTCTGAGTCTGCCACAAAAACAAGAAAAAACAAACAAACAAACAAACAAAAAATCCTTAAAAGAAATGAAGAAAAAGGAAACTGGACAGGCTTCAGAAGCAAGAACATCAAGAGAGATGAAAGAAACCGGTCAATGTGAAAGGAAGGTGGATGGCAGCACCTGGAATTATGGGCTGCACCAAACAGGCAGTGGAGCACAGAAAAGGAGGAACATGGGGCCAAGCCAGACAGATGAGGCTGGGCCCCTTATTGGGGCACAGAATGAGGTAAGAAAACATTTCAAATAAAGCAGCACCATTTCCAATCACCTTGGGGCTCCACCCCTCTACACTTCATAAACCCTCAACCAGGAAGTAAAGTGGAAGGTAGTTTTAGTACGTGGATCACATTTTCCACCCTCCCTCTATCCCATTCCCTGTTGCCAGAGGATTTCTGGGAGCCTTTCCCTGGCTTTCAACAAAAACAGCTCTTGTAGTCAAGGTCCAAAGAGGACCAAGTGGAAAGGGCTATCCTTGTTTGGAGCAGAGGTGGTAGTGAGTCTGGAGGCTCACCACAGCAGAGCTCTGTGACTGCATAAACCAAAGAACAGGGGTATTTAACAGGATACTGCAGTTAATGACCCAGTTCTGCTCCTTGGCTCCTAGCACTAACCCATTCACATTATTGAGGGCAGCTGGAAGAGGGCCCCTCCTGACTCAGCTTTCAAACCACAGCCTCCTGCGTAGCCATGTTCCCCTATAGTTGTTTTGCCTCTGGCATAATGGCCAAGTCTGAACCATGGACTGGCTGTCACCAGTAACTCAGAGTAGGAAAATCACTGCCTCACCAAACTGTCCACAGAATATATCCAGACATGAATCTTGCCACTTGAGAGATCATGCATAGTTGTAGAGGCCCCTGCTACCTCTCCAAAGGACCACACCTAAATCCTCAACCTGCCTGGATAACCAAGTTGTCCATTTATTAAGCCTATGCCACTGGATAGGGTGCCAGGAGGAGAGCTCTGTTCAACAAAAGGCTAGCCCTTGTCCCCAAGTCCTTTGAAGTCACCGTAAATGCTGGACCTTTGGGAAACTGGTGGCTTTGACATTTTTCTTCTTGTTGCAGCCAAGACCACAGTGCTTTCCCTACCAGAATCAGCTGAGAATTCTTTCTTGGTTTTCCCAAACTGGAACAGTTAATATTCACATCTCATACCTGACTTTCATTTGTCTTGGAGAAGCTCAAATCAGAGGCTCACACATCAGAGCAGTCCCTTCAGGCCCAAGGATAAAGGCCTGATTGACCATCAGTTATGTCCAAAGTGACAGTTATCCAGGAAGCCCTTGACATCAGGCTGATAGAGAGGCTGAGGAACCAAAGGATCTTACATGCCGGGCATACAAGTGCTCACCTGTGCACTGGGGACAGACAGTAGAGGGATCTTGTGCACTTTCTGGTGTGTTTGGGAACCAACCTGCATTGCATGGTACATAAGATACACAGTTCCTCCTGCCCAGAATTTCAAAGCCGATCCCAGGCAACAGACTTGTAAAAGGATCTGAATTCATAAATCTCCACTTTGGGTTTTTAAAGACTAAAAGATCTTCAATGGGAATTGGGACTTTTGTCTGATTTTTCTTCCCCCCCTCTATTTAGCTACCTAACTCCTTCAGACCACAGGCCCAGTCTATGTTGACGTACTTTATCATGTTGCAGCTACTGGAATTCTGGAGGTGAGCGTTGCAGCTGCTGGTCGGGCCCACTCCCGGATTCTCCAGGAAGGGAGCAAAGCGGAAGGCGGCGCGCTCCTTTATCTTCCACTGGCTGAATGCCAAAATCCTTCACACTACCAGTGTCCGCGAACTCCAGGTAGAAGTAGCCACACTTGACTGCCCGGTGCACCTCAAAGCAGAAGCCCAAACAAGAATCCTCTATCAGGTCTACATATATCTCCTGAGCGATGGCTTCTAGCTTGTTAGTATCCAGGTTAGCCAACGAAATTTCCTCCATTTTAATCTGTATGCGACTGTGGAGAAGGCGTTCGTATTACTCACAGAAGCACCGGCAGCAATACGTCTGGCTCCGCGGGCCGCGCCTAGGCCTAGAGGCCTCTCAAGGCCGTGTCCTCAAGCAGCGGGGATGGAGGCGTCTGCGACCGCAGGCAGGGAAGCAGCAGCCAGCGGCGACTACTCCGCAACAAGTCCTTCAGCTTCTTTTGGCGTCCCCCCGGGTTCTGGGAATTTGAACGCAGACTGGCTCAAGACTCACCGCCGAACGCTCTCGGTGCCTCACCCAGCAGCCAGGGCCTCTTCCGCTCCCAGCTCCGTCGTTAACTCCGCCTCCCAGCTTCCGGTCCTCAGCGCGCCTGCGCACTAGTCCTGAGCAGCATCGCGGTGCTGCTTCTATTGCGCAGCTGCTTGGGAAGCCTTGGAGATTAAGAAGATGTTGGGAGGAACTAAAGTGTCTTTTTTGACTTTCATTATTATCTCTAGTTATAAAATGATTGCCAGGATGCTATTTTGTTATTTTATTCGTGGATTTAAACAGTCGTTAATGAATTCAGCGCTTATGTTTAATTGATTTCCTCATGAAAATGGAGAAAGAATACGTGAACATTAATGGTATCATCTGAAAAACAGTTTTAGGATCAGTTCTCTGGATATCTTTGAAAATTTTACCTGTATAATTTGTAATCATTCATAGTACCACGCAGTTGTCATTTAAGCCCACTAGATGGTGCAAGAAAACAAATGACAGTATATATCTTTCTGTTTTTTGAATGAAAAATAGGCATTAAAAACAATTCATATATACTGGTCCCGTGAATTTAGGGCATTTATCTTATTTATAAGACCGTTAAGTCAGTGTGACTATAAGTAGATCACCATATACATCTCTCAAGTAATTCAAAGAGGACACTGAATGTATATCGAAGAGGAAAGGAATCTGAAATATGTTTAATATTTGAAAGATAAAGGAATATTTTTCTAAAATAGTACAGCATGTATTTTAAGAACTATAGCAACTCTACCTGGGTTTATATTCAAGATCCAACGTTTAACAGTTACCTGAATAAAACTAGTCCCTAGTTCATGGTTACTGTTAAAGGATATTAAAAAATAAATCATCTTGTGAGAGTGCCTTACATGTAAGGAAGCATGCAGTAAAGGTCAGCTATTTTAATCATATAGTTTTGGACTTAAATATATTAGAAGAAAATCACTGTAGTATTTATTTTTTTCTAGTTTTTTGGTCTCTGCTCTCTTGTGTCTTTATAATTTATCAGAACTAAGTGTAACCAAAGCAAAAACATTTTTTAAAAGTACATATTTGTATTTGTTTAATTCTATAATTTTCCTTAAGAGTAAGTTATAGACATGAATCTTTTATCCACAGATAACATTTTTCTGATGTACATGATAATCAGAATATTTTAGAATTCTTAATATTTCTATATTTTTATGAAGAGAAGGTTAAATGCAAGTTAAGCTTGTTTATGAATAATTAGCCAGTACTTTTATCCATCCAGATTTTCTGATTGTGTATTTTACTATCTTAATAACCATAACTTGACAAATATGGAGGATTTTGAAAACCTAGAATATTTAAGACTCATATATGATAAAACATTTTTATCTATGGCAGATTTGTTTTCCAGTTGTAGGCTTTGTGTCATTCATATGTTCTACATTCAAAAATTGGCATCATATTTTGACATAAGTTGGAATCTGTATATAGCCATATACTAAGTGCATGTATTCTTGAGTCTGTCTCCTACCAGTTACTATCTGTGTGAACTTGCCCCATCTACTATAAATCTCAGTTTTCTCATTGTAAAATGCTAATAAGTTTCCATCACATACGTTTGTTGAGAGATTTAGACATGACAATGATTATAGAAGTTCTCACAAAGTGGCAAATTGTTTATAATACTGTACTATATACCTATTATGGTGACATGTCTTTTTAGGTAAGAAAATACAGATGTAAGCACAATCATTTCCACTCATTCTTCTCCTATGCCGTCTCCTAATTCAATTTAATGCAAGCTTGTCTAACTTGTGGATCACAGGCTGCATGGGGCCCAGGACAGTTTTGAATGTGGTCCAGTACAAATTTGTAAATTTTTTTGAAACATTATGGGATTTATTTTATTTTATTTTATTTTTATTTTTTTCTTATCAGCTAGCATCAGTGTTAGTGTATTTTATGTGTGGCCCCAAACAATTCTTCCAATGTGGTCCAGGGAAGCCAAAAGATTGGACACCCCTGATTTAAAGCAGTACTTCTCAAACCTTAATATGCATCTGAGTCACTTAGAGATCCTGTTAAAATGTAGGCTATGATTCACTGGGTCTGGAGTAGGGCCTGGGTTTCTGCATTTTTAACATACTTTGATGCTGTTGGTTCACCAACCACACTTTAAGTAGCAAGGAATTAAAAGGGCTTGAGAATGGACAAACTGTTTTCCAGAGTAATTGGCCTCCATATATTTATTCTGGTCAAATTATTATGAGAACCTTTGCATACATGATATTGACAGAATAAAAAGGAATTGTTCTTTCTGCCCCTAGAATTCTCCTTGTATTGTGAGAGTTTGAACTCAGATACTCAATTGATTTAATGAAGATGTGTCTTCAATAAAATTTACTTCAAAATATATACACGCAGATCATAAGATTAATTGAAATTTAAATATTCCGTACCATAACTAGGTTTAGATTTATTGTCAGTGCTTTATTATATTTACTCTTTAGAAAATAATATCATGACATCAAATTACTTTTACTCATGCCCATTGTCACCTGTCACCTGTCACCTGTCACCTCTCATTTACTTGTATCATTTAACAAGAATGCTTAACTTTTTATTGAAATGTATCAAAACTCTTTATATTAATGACATAACACAAAAAGAAGTTAGAACTCCTTAGTTATTTTGCAATTAATAAGGTTGAAAGTATTGCAGCCTTTGTAAATAAAAATTTTAAATGTAGAAACTCTGGGGAAGCCGAGATGGCTCAGTGGGTTAAGCGCTCACTTTGCAGCGCTGGGGACCGGGGATCAAATCCTGGCCCCAGCCTGTGCGGAACCATATGCTGAAATGGGAGCTCCCCCAGTTCAGTTCTCTCTCTCTCTCTCTCTCTCTCTCTCTCTCTCTCTCTCTCTCTGTCAAAAATACATAAATAAATAAAAAATATATATTTAAAAATGTAGAAACTCTCCATTATCTAAATCATTTTCTCAATACAAAGCGAGTAATAACAGGAATTAATTTTTCATAAATAATGGATCTTCAAAAAACATGTATATCCTACAGGCTTAAAATGGTGTACAACTTAGGTAAGTACAAGGATTATTGTGAATTTTAGTCGTCTTTCATTATTCCTTTTCTATTCAATTATATTTGCATACTTGGAGAATATGCTTTTTCAAGGACAAAATAGTATTTTATTTTATTCTTTTATTTATTTTATTTTAAATTTATAGGTTCAGGTGACATTGAATTAGTAAAAATTACATAGGTTCCAGGTGTACAATTCTACATTACAGCATTTGTGCATTGCATTATGCGTTCACCACCCAAAGTCAGTTCTCTTTCCATCACCTTATATTTGAGTTCCCTTCTCTCTCCCCACCACCCCGACTCTCAGGTAACCACTAAACTATTGACTGTGTCCATGGGTTTTTGTTTCTTTGTTCTTTCAGTTTCATGTTCCACATATAAGTGAAATCATATGTTTTTTTTCTGTCCAGCTTATTTCACTTTTGCATGATGATCTCAAGGTCCATACATGTTGGTGTAAATGGCCATATAAAGATGAAATATTTAAAATTTTTATTTAAAAGTTTTTATTAAAGACACAACTCCATATAACAGAATTTTTTAAGAGTGACATTTTTATGTGTGTGTTCACATAAAATAGAAGTGAGGTAGGGATAGACCTACCCAGTGACTAAGTAAATTCAGGTCTGTAAAAAACAAATAGCTGGACTCAGGTTTTCTCAGTTTGTCTTTTAAAACTAAATTTCTATGCATTGAGGGATCTGAGGAAATAAATATTAAGTTAAGGGTCAAGTAAATTCTTACATTTTGGCTCACAAGTGTCAAATATTGGATCCTAAACTGGATTTATGAAGGTTTTCTTCTCACAAACTTGGTTTGCTCTCTAGGGAATCTTGAAGTATCTCCACAATTAGGATTAAGAGCATTATTCATTCACTGAATACTAGCTGTGTGTTGTAATTATATTGCCTAAAATCTGAAGATGTCGTTTGTAGAAGGTCATTTTTAGTTGAAGATTTTATCCATTGATTTTGACGCCTGTGAAATCACTTTCATTTATAAAATATTTATTAAAATTTTACTTTTTTTTCTTAAGCAAGTATTTTAAGATAAATGAATAGTAAATCAGAAAGGGCAGAAACATTTTGCTATATTATCTTCTCTTATAAACAGTACTTTCATGGGCCATGCTTTAGGTCAGATATAAGCTATTTGGTATTATACCTTTTTTTGCTCAATAACTTGCCAAAAGAAATATATGTGCATCATAACTCAACAGTAAACACTTGTATGTGCTCCCTGGCATGGCCAGCTTGAGGTTTCATCTTCTTCTGAAATTTTTTTTCAGGATTTGCATTTAAAAACTGATTATCATGCTTTGCTTGAGATTCTGAGATGCCACAGTTTGATATTAGATAAGACGTCATGCTAAAATTGCAATGTTGAAAATAAATTTATGATTTTAATCTGCCCTACTAAACTGTGAAATCAAAGTGACTTAGTGAATTTTGGTATTTATGACAACTTGGACTTATGATCTATTAAAGAGATACTGTAATCCTGACCTAATTATAGTTAGCAAGTACTATAGTATACTAATTTAAAATAACAATTTTAGTACTTAGTATAGCAGTCTTTTTTTAAAAAATGATCTTTTGATATATCAATTGTTCAGAATGACTTTGATTTATGAAAGAGCTTCAGAGGCTGTCTGGAATTATTTCCACATATTTATATGTACAGGCACGTCTGTAAAAATATTTTTTAAATTGTTTATGACACTGCCCTTGAAGGTTATAGGATACGTCTTATATAAACATATAATAACTAGGGATGCTGGGATAGCTCAGCAGTACAGCACTGACCTCGAAATTGTGATGTCTGGGGTTCGGTTCCCAACCCTGGGCCATTGAAACACCATATACTGAACTTTGGCACAACTGGTAATCACTAGGATGGCTCTGCATCAAAGGTTCTTGCCTCCTATTTCCCATCTGGGAGGACCCCTGTTTAGTTTCCACCCCACGCAGCCCCACATCCACCTGTGTGTAATGAAACTATGACACACTTAATAATGTATAACTTCTCTCTGTCTCTGTCTTTTTCTCTCTCACTTTCTCTCAAACAATAAAATAAATCTTTAAAATTTATGAATAATTATTGTTGGCTCCTCCCAATGTGAAAGAGTCTGCATGGTAGTGGAAAAAAAGGATGTTTGTTTACCTTATAGGTGGATATAAAGATGGGGCCAGAAAAATGTAAACTTGAACACTAAACATAATTTATGATTAGACAATATGGAGGAAACAAAAGAGACTTTTAAAAACATGTATTTTAAAGGAATTTCAAACTTATAGAACAATTGCAAGAGTATTACTAATGACTTCTATATGTCTACCTTTCACCTGAATTTACTTTACATTATATCATTTTTACTTTAGTTTTCCTTATCAGAAACTAATCTGAATTATTGTTTCTTAATCTATTTGACAATAAATTACAGACATCTTGCCTTATTACCCCTAAATATTTCAGCCTGTGTGTGCCTGAAGAACAAGGTCTTCTTTTATAGCACTACAATACCATGTTTGAATTCAAGATTTTGACTAGTTTAGGGATTGACTGTTACTGTTGTCTACTGTACAATTCATGTTTAAATATTGCAATTGTCCTATGAATGTCATTTATAACATTTTTTTCCTTGTGTTCAATCAGGAATTTATTTGTCATATCTATTTAGTCTTCTATAATCTAGGACAGTGATACCAGGTCAACTTTTAATATATTTTTATTTATTTATTTTTATTTTTGACAGAGAGAGAGAGATACAGAGACAGAGACAGAGACAGAGACAGAGAGAGAACTGAACTGGGGGAACTCCCAGTTCAGCATATGGTTCCGCACAGGCCGGGGCTGGGATTCGATCCCCGGTCCCTGGTGCTGCAAAGTGAGAGCTTAACCCACTGAACCATCCCGGCTTCCCCACCAGGTCAACTTTTAAGTGAAACAGGGCTGAATAAAAATATTTTTGAAGACATGCGATTCCCTAATTAAAGCCTTCATTGTGGTAAAGTTTTTATCCTAGTGGATCAGGATGCTACAGCAATGTTGCTTGAAGATGAAGATGGTTCTGAAGAAAGCTCATTTCATAGAGTAAGTTTACAGGTCTGATGAGTCAGACTTCTTTTAAACATAGATGCCTATGTAACTTGCATTACATCAATTTTTAAATATATTTAATGATAGTAATATTATTTTTGCCAAGCCTAAGCCTTTTCAGAAATATAATCTTTTAAATTGAAGAGGAGTCTCTATCATAACAGGTTAACTGTTGCTTGGGCCTGTCTTGGTTAGTAAAACATGCCATTTGGTTGTTAATACACATCAGAGTAAGCCAATGGCAAGAGACCTCTGAACACAGGAGTCACAGAAAAGTTCATGGCATGTATATATATATATTTTTTTATTTTATTTTATTTTTTTTTTTACTTAACTAGACTAACAGAAAAAGGAGAAAACTAAAATAATATCTTCAGTTCTTATAAAGAAACTAGGACCAAAAATGTTAATTGCAATTAGGACTAAGATATCAGGGCTTCTAACTCCTAATTTTTTTCCTGTTATATGATTGTGCTTTTGACATTTACATTTTTAAATGGAAAAATTATCAGTAATAAATACTTACTACAATGCATTTTGTAAAAACACATTAGAACCAGTATTAACATGTATTATATCAAAATCTTACTGCCAGTATAGCATGTATCAACGCCTGAAGACATAAAATATAGCCTAAGCACTCTTTGCTTATCCACAAGGTGCTAAAACTAAAAAATGATGTTCTACACAATGTGCTCTTTAATTTTTTATGCTAGACCTTCTAAAGGAGTATTTTTCAGATTAACAAACCATGCAATTCACACAAAGACCATAAACTTAACTCAGAAATGTATTTTGAGAGTTTTAAGAATCAAATCTTCTTTAAATATTTATTTTATTGTTTTTGACAGAAACAGAGAGAGAGACAGACAGAGAGAGAAAGAGAGATGGGGGAGGACCCAGAGCAGTCTCCATAGTTGTACATCAGTTTTCATTCCACACAGGTGGGCAGGGGTTGAGCAGGACAGGCACTGGGCTGGGGTTCTCCTGCATAGGAGGCATGCCCTGTCGAGCAAGGGGCTGAATCAGGGAGCAAGAACCAAACTGGGGCCCTCCTGGATGGGAAGCACACCCCAGTTCAGCATATGGGTCCACATGGCCCGGTGCCAGGATTCAATTCTCGGTCCCCAGGGCTGCAAAGCAAGCGCTTAACTGCTGAGCCATGTTGGCTTTCCCAAGATTCAAATCTTGACACTGAAGTTTTTATTGCCTAAAAGTATCATTTTTAGTACTTTCCCACCAAACTGGTTTGAAATCATTCAATGACAAATTACATTCCTAACTTTTTTCTCTTTTTTTCATTCTCTTTGCTTTCAAGTTATAAAAAAGTTTTCATGTATTCAATTAAATTTTTTTTTTTCTAATTTGACTAATGTCTATTAGGTTTGTTTTCGTTTGCCTTTTAAGCTCAAGAGCTGTCTCATATTTTCTTAAGTCAAGCTGTTGAACTAGTGGGTGGGATGCTTTTACGCCTGTGTTCCACAGACTGGCATCTGGCAATTGCCACCAAGTGAGAGTTTAATCTTCTTGCAAAAATCTTTGCAAATGTAAAATTAAGAGCAAATTCAGGTGGGCCTCTCTTAATCTCTCACACATTATAGGTTTATTTATTTACTTTTAATTAAAACAATTGTGTTTTCTCTATTTTGGACAAACCTCTTGAACTTTTCCTTCATTAATCTGAAAGGCTCTTTGAGTTTCAATTCCCAAAGGAATTCTACAACTTGAATTGTCTCCCCTCTCAGAGATGTTTAGTTGACATCTGGCCTCCCATTTTTTATATTACAAAAATTATTTTTAGTTATCTTATCCTAACTTTGCCAATCCTCACTCTACTAAAGTCAACATCTACTTTTGCCACTCATTTTCTTAGCCAGCCCTTATTGCTATTAAAATTTTATTTTAGTCAAGTGTGAGTAACATAAACCTCACATATTTTTCTTTTGCTTCCTGACTTGTGTGATTCTCACTTGCTTGAGTAGTTGAGGTCTTGTATTTTATGGAAAACAAAAACAAAAAACAAAAACAAAAAAAACCCACACACAGATGAGTATACTTCACTGGCATTTAGCACATGCCATGTACACAGGAGATTCTTAATACTTAATATACCATAGGACCTACTGCACCCAGTTTTTAAATTGAATTTATTTTCAGATATTTTCAATTATTGGTAAAAATGATATTTTGTAACTTGAGTTTTCTCTTAGGAGTCTTCAAAACACATACTGAAATCTGGTTATTTTTAAATAGGATATAGCTTATTCTATCTTACAGATGCATTGGACATATCTCTAAGTCTATCTTACAGTTATGGTCTGGGTGATCTTACTTTTTTTCTACACTTGATCTTAGCCAAAAGGCTGAGAAATTATTTATCTTTTTCTATATCTTGAAACAGTTTTCTATTTCATTATTATAAGAAGTGTTTCTTCAATAATCATTACAAGTTATGTTTAGAAATACAAAAGTAGTAAGAAAACAGAGGAATGATGGAGTTATCTAGATTCACAGAGGTATATGCACTACAAACCAAATTGATGTCACTGCCTGTTTCTGTAAATAAAACTGTGTTAGAACATAATCATATAAGACTAAAATATTTACTCTCTGGCCCTTTAAGAAAAAGTGGTTCTGTTAGAAGGATAAAATAATAGTGAACAAATTATTATGCACTTTTCTTATTCTGTTACCCAAAATATTGCATCATCTTTCAAGAAGTTATAAAGAACCTGAATATACCCTCAATATACTCTTCTTTTAACTTGTATTGATCATAATTCAGAATTTTTCATTTTCTGCCCTTAATGTCCCAGGGGGTAGGGGGAAAACTGACAGAGAAAGGTATTTATAATTATTAGTTGACATTCAAAGAGACAGAAAACAGTACTCTAATGATGATCAAATAGTTCATGGATGTGAAATGGATCATGTAAACAGAATCTTACACAATGAGTCTTCAGATGACAATATCTAGATGTACTTTCTAAATGTATTAAGTGAATGATATATTTCCGAAGACAAAGAGAAATACTTGTATGGTAATTGCGCCCAGTTAGTTATTAAGTAGGAAGACTACATTGGGTAATGTTTGCACTTAGAACCTAAACTATGCCATTTTGCTAAAAGGTGTGGCACCTTTTAATACTTTATTATGTTTGTGTGTCAAAGTCTACTTTTTACCAAAATGTTTGCAATGTTTCAGTTTATATAAAAATTTCTAATATACCGGTAAGTTTTTCCCACTACCTCTTTATACTTACTTCTGTGATTATTTATTAAATTATAAAATTATTTTTTAAAAAGGGTCCACTGAACCAGGTGGGCAAGTGATGGTGATAATTTTCCCCCATAGATTGAGAGTTGAATATTCATGATAAGAAAGCAAGAAGAAACAGATAGAAGAAATAAGATTAGGCAAGGTAGATTTAGTGACTTTAATTCATAGTTTAAACGTTAGTATAATTTTTGTATTTTATGTTTGTTTTTCTCTGGTAGGTAGCTATTCTGCATATCCTATAAAAGCTTAAGCATTCATATATTAATTGGATTTTATAAAAAACAAACAAACATACAAATGGCACATGCCCTTGAAACACTTCTATGAAATGAAAGTATCTTCCAGTCAAACTTACATGCTCTTACCATTCTTTTCTAGATTAAGCATCTGGTTCCTAGAGTTATTAATATTTTCTTTTGCAATTTTTCCTTTGTGTGCCTGCCTTTTACCCTTATTTTGAACTCAAGAAGACATTTCTGAAGATACATTTCAGTGTGCTTGATAATTTTTTCTTGGATAGTTTAAGAAAATAGTAAGGCATATTTTTTAGCACCAAAATACATGCTCCCATAAATCCTTTATACATAAACAAGGCACAGCATAGAATACAAAAACAAAATAAAACAAACTCCTCAATATCAATTTGAGATAAGATAAAAATATTTTTTTAAACTTCTCTTCTTACACTTGAAATAGTAAAGTCAATCATTTGGCAGTAAGAATTTTGACACTTAATAGCCAAGTAAAGTTAATGTTTTCAGGCTTAAATTAGGTGTTTACAAAATGGCAAAATTTAACTAATTTCTTGTCTACTTTTCCCTGCACAGAGTCCATTATAATTCTATATGAATCTCACTATACAAAGCAGATTTTGTTTTTAGGAATAACAACATAGAAGACAAGAATTGTGAGAAAGGGGCGAAGTCAGGATGGCTCAGTGGGTTAAACACTCACTTTGCAGCCCCGGGCACCAAGGATTGAATCCCGGCCCAGGCCGTGCATACCCATATGCTGAACTGAGGAGTGCCCCTAGTTCAGTTCTCACCGGGGTGAGACCCCGGCCCAGTTCCTGCCCTGTGCAGCCCCGCCCACCTGTGGAATGAAACTACTGTGGAAAAACCAACGATGTGCAACTACAGAGACTGTTCTCTGGGCCCTCCCCTTTCTCTCTGTCTCTGTATCTCTCTCTCTCTCTGTCAAAAACAATAAAAATAAATCTTAAAAAAAAAAAAGAATTGGGCAAAAGGTAGGAGAGATCTTGGTTTCTTATTTGATGCCAATAGCCACCTGACATTTAGGTCTCAAAAGAGTAAATTTCCCAACATTTACTCTCTGATGTCTTTTATTTATAATTTTTCCCATGTTCACTTTGTTATATAAGCATAGATGTCAGTTAAATCTGGGGATTCTAAAGTTAGAGCCTGGGCCACTCACTATTTCTATGACCCTAGCCTAGGCAATTCTATCATTAGCTCAGACTTAGTTAAATTTTCTGTAAAATTGACATTAAAATAGTGCTTTTCATATGAGGTATTGTGAAAGTAAATTAAAATATAAATTGCTTACAAGAGTAATAGGTATTAAGTATTCGGTAAACAGAATGTTGTTGTTTTTTTATAGTGATGTAAGAGAAATACTAGTTTTTCAACTCAAATGATCCTGATTTTCAATCACTTATTCTTATATTCAATAAATATTGAAGTTCTTTTTTTCTTTTGTATTTGACACTTGAAGTATTATACAAGAATAAGGGAGTTCAAGCCCTCTTTCAAGGAGCTACTTACTGGAGGAAGAGGGATAAACATAAACTCATACATTAACCCTTTGACATACAAATTAAATGAAACTCTATGTGAGCAAAAAATACTATTTATTTTTCAAGTTAACATTTGCAGGTGTAATATTCAATATTGAAGTCACATATTTGTGAACTTTGATTTTAAAACTAGCATGTTTGGTAAGCATAAATTGCACCTACCCCAGCCTTCTTTTCAAATTCATCAGTGGCTTGTCTGTGCAGACATCCTCACCCAGAGTGTATAATTGTTCAAACTTATTGTTCAAACAATCTACTATACTTCACACTTTTTGTATTCTGTCTTCTTTACATACAGTTTCATCATCCACAAAGTGAAGAAAATGGGATATAGCCAAGAAACTTTTGCAAGACATAGTTTTTCAAAATATCAGTGTCTATAATATTGCTCTTTTTGAGCAGTACATATCTATTTTTTATTTTTCTACTAGCAACATTATGATACATAACAAAAAGTATGCTTTTATTTCATCACTTGTTACTGGAAACCACTCCTCATTTATTTTTTGAGTTATTGTCCTTTAGCTTTTGACTTGCGTTATTTATTTGTTTCCATGGTTATCATTAAAAAAAAATTACCTAGTGCTTTTTTCAAAACACAAAGAGGTGTAGGACTTGCTCTTAGCCTTCACAAAACTAAAGCATTTATACCAGCAATTGGGTAAATGGTTTTATATTTGGCATATTTTCTTTTTCTTCCCAATTCCATTCTTGATTTTTTTGAATCAAGATCATCACGACTTGATATTGATATAGTTCTTGCACATTAATGAACATTATGTTAGATAGGGCTACCTTCACTTGAATTTGAATTTTCTGTTGAATAGTCAGCTACACAAATTTGTTGAATATCAGTTTCACTGTTTTCACTGGAATACCCCATTTGACTTTCAATGTAATTTTTGTACAAATTTAAAATACACCTTAAAGGGATTATTTTCACAGTTCACACTTTAGCACTGAATATATATAATAATATCTTCATAATATTTGTATTATAACTAAACGTAAATTCAATCTGCACATGTTTCAGAGATGTCAGTGTTTACAAGGGCCTAAGAAACATGACATCTGAGACATCTTTTATGTCAAAAGATAAAAGATTATGAGAGCTATGATAAAAATGTGCATAGACTTCAGTAGACATACTCAAATTGTAGTAGTCAGTTCTATGAGCAGAGAAGGGAAAATTTTGTGAGAACCTGACTCTTTAGCTAAGACTTGGAAGAGGAATATTGCTTATCAGTACATATAGAGGGAGAGAAGAGCTTGATTAAGAGCACAGAGGTGAAATAACATTGTATTCATTATCTGTAAATTATTTCCTATAGCTAGTGTGGAGGGAAAAATGTTTAGAAGCTCAGGCTGGAAGAAAAGATTCTGGTCGTTGAAAATATTTTTTTTAGGGGAAGCTGGGATGGCTCAGCAGGTTAAATGCTTGCTTTGCAGCCCCAGAGCCTGAGGATCGAATACTGGCCCCGGCCCATGAGGACCCATTTGCTGAACTGGGGTGTGCCCCCAGTTCATTTATTGTCGGGGCCTATGCAAGAGGCTCTTGGTCCAGTTCCTGCCCTGCGAAACCTAGTGCCCATGTGTGGAGTGAAACTATATGGAAAATTAGTGCTGTCAAGTGTGGAGACTGCTCTAGGCTCTTCCACTTCTCTCTGTCTCTGTCTGTCTGTCTGACTGTCTCTGTCAAAAAAAAACCCAAAAAACAAAACAAAACAAAACAAAAACATTAAAAATAAATCTTAAAAAAAAAGAAGAAAATATTTTTTTAGAAAGATTATCTGGTGTCAATGTGGAAGATGAAATAGAATGTTATAAAACCAGGGGCAGGAAAGGCATCTCATAGAATATTATAGTCCAGATGAGAGATGATAAATGCATAAATTAATGCAACAAAATTGAAGGTGGAGGAAAGAGACAATTATGAATACAGAGGGAGTGAATTTGATAGAACTTGTTTAGGTTGTACTAATAAAAACCTCATAGAATGACAGAGAAAATTGCAGAGATAATTTTAATAAAATTACTTTGTAAGTTATAAACTCTGTATGATTTTCAGTTATACACATTCAAGAATCAATGACTTTGAAGTTACAATATGTTGTTCTATAAAATGTAACTGTTGTCTCCTCTTAAAGTTTTTAAGCCTTTAAATTGTATTATTAAACACAATCTTTCAATCCTTGGAAACTATCTTAATAATCCTAGTATATATGTGAGAACATATGCCACTGTGATATGTGTTTTCATAGAATTCAAGTTTCTTACATACTTATAGCACATGATCAGATTGACCAAACCTTAATATTTTATTAGAAAAGATGACACACACACACAATTGGTTTAAACTTGAAGAAGTTTTTGAGGAATTTATGGACAGGTTATAGTAATGTAACTGTTTTTGCTAAACCATAGGTTAAATTATATAAATAAATATTTAAAGAAAGAATAAAATTGGAGGAGGCATAATTACATGATATTCATTTCTGAATTGAAGCTCAACTCGTCTTCATATGCCCAGGTGACTAGGAGGAAGCAAATTACTTTTTAAGTGATAATCATTCTTTTCACAGAGCTTATTAAGGCATTTGGTGGCCAAAATCCTATGAGCCTTGACAAACATCTGTCTTACATGCACCCTAGGTCTTTGACTCATTTATTATTGGAGAAATCCAGCCATGCCTGGCATGAGTTTACAAACATTCAGAGATCTAGTACTCATATTCCACATTTTGGGGCTATTTATCTACTGACATTAGGTCTGCCACATCTGTTCATGCATTTAAATGAAAGTTAAAGACTTCTCTTTTTGATCAAGTTTTAGTGTTTTCATAATTTATATGCACCACACTATTCTAGAAGAGTTTGTTCAGAGCAATTTTCTCTGTTTTATCTGTCATTGGCATTTTTATGCTTTTTATTTCTCAGTTTTTAAGATGTGATGTGAATAAAAACAGCTCTCTAAAATAAAGATTGATTGTCTGGTAACAGTCACCCAATAAACAATAATCTTCATATGACTGTAAGAAATACTATACTGTTGGTTTAAATGATAGAATAGCACATATCTTAATTCATTGAATATGTACGAAGCAATAACCTCATATACATATTAACATCAAATTGGGAATTTTTTTTTAGAAAAATATTTTGACAAATGTCTTGTTCAAATGGCTGAAAACATTGGTGCAGTGTTATCTTAGTATGGATATTGGAACCACCACTTTTTTTCCCACTTGAAGTATTTTTTGTTTTTGTTTTTAAATAAATTCTGTTTTAAAGATTTATTTTTATTGTTTTTGACAGAGAGAGAGAGATACAGAGACAGAGACAGAGAGAAGGGGTGGGGGACCCAGAACAGTCTCCATAGTTGCACATCCTTGGTTTTTCCACATAGTGTCATTCCACAGGTGGGTGCGGGGCTGCACAGGGCAAGAACTGGGCCGGGGTCTTCACCCCAGTGAGAACTGAACTGGGAGCATTCCCCAGTTCAGCATATGGGTGCACATGGGCCAGGGCCAGGATTCAATCCTCGGTCCCTGGGGCAGCAAAGTGAGCGCTTAACCCACTGAGCCATCCTGGCTTCCCCCCACTTGGAGTTGTATTCTGTCCTACTGAGAGGAATTTTGATGGGATTGAATGGAATCATTTCTAATCATGTCTGTAAGTCAAAAATTTCTCTCAAGTAAATTTTCTTTACTATTTTAATTTTTTTTTATTATTTTTATTTATTTATTTATTTATTTTGAGAGAGAGAGAGAGAGAGAGAGAGAGAGAGATACAGAGACAGAGAGAGAACTGAACTGGGAGAGCTCCCATTTCAGCGTATGGTTCCACACGGGCCAGGGCTGGAATTCGATCCTCGGTCCCCGGGGCTGCAAAGTGAGCGCTCAACCCACTGAGCCATCCGGCTTCCCCTTACTATTTTAATTTTTAACAATCTCCCTAACACCTTTTTGTTCTACTGAGAGTAGAATGTTTGGAATTTAAGCCACTAGACTTTCTAATACAAACAACTTGGTTGGATTTATATTCACATCACAACATTTAAGAAATATGATGTGCATCAAGGAGCTAGATATTTTTAATTGATTCTCGATGAATAAATGAACTTATGACTATTAAAAATAGTATAATACACATTCTAAAATTTGTGAGGAAATGTGATGCTGCTTAGAAGAAGTATAGGGAAGCACAAAAAGTAAAATAAAAATGTGAATATATTGTAAATGGAATTGTGTCAATTACTATTAGAAGAAACAGAATGTGTTCCAGAGGTACTTTGGTGAAACAGCTCTCTATATTATAAACACATAAACACACACACATACACACTTACTCTGGTATACTGTTTGGAATTTAACCAAACATTTATTCTTTTAACTTAAGAAAGTTCTAATTAAGGGTTGTAGTTTTCCTCTCTAATTATGTCAATTTATATATTTAAGCAAATATTCAACTCACATGGGTTTTAAAAAGATGTAGTAGATTAAGTATACAATTTTTTGTTTTTGTTTTTGTTTTTGTTCAAATAATTCCTAAGTTAGATCCTGGGCTACAAACACTATGAGTGTAACTAAGCTCTAACTTTGAAAGTCTACCTGCCTGCACGTCATCTTCATTTGCTAATCTACTAGGTATTTGAAACATTTTTTATATGTCTAGAACAAAACTTTAGGGCTTCCCTCAACTTTCTTATTCTACTTCATTCAACCAGATAGCCAATCTAAAAATCTATTAATCAGTCATGACTTCTTCCTGTTCATCACATCAACTTCCATGTGTTAGCATCTTGAGTGCTTAGAATCAAAATATATCTCAAATCATAACATATTCACTCCCTGAATCACCACCACCATCATGACCAGGTCACCATAATGTCCCACCTCAGTTGTGGCAATAATCCCCTAACTGGTATTTTTTTTTTTTTAAGATTATTATATTTTATTGTTAAATTTAATGGGGTGACATTAGTTGGTAACAATCAGACAGCTTCCCGATGTACAACTCCACATCACATCACCCATGCATCGCATTATGTGCCCAGCTCCCAGAATCAGGTCCCCCTCCAACCCCATATATCTGGTGCCCACTCCCCCCTCCCCCCACAACTCTCCCTCCCCCCTCCTCCCTCCTCTCCCCTAACTGGTATCTTTGCTTCTATTGTCCCTGTATAGTTTATTAGCTTTGGAGCAGCTAGTCCTCCATACCCCACCTCCACATACATACAACCTAAAATACTCTAGTATACTTTTAAAACTTTTAGTGCAATATACAAAATCTTTACTTTGGCCATTGGTGCCTTATATAATCTGATTATTGTGTCCCTTGCCAACCCCGCACTCTTTATCACTAGCTACTATGATCCATCCATAGGGGCCTCTTTGTGTTCCTTGACAAGGTCATTCTCATCAAAGACAATTCAAACTAGTTATTTACTTAGTATAAAATACTGTTGTCTCACATCTTCACAGGCTCTGTCATTCTCAATAGTCAGATTACTTTTCAAATATCTCATCAGAAAAGTCTTCTCCAGTGAACTTATCTAAAAGAGCCTCCTAGCTATTTTCCTTGTTCTTACTTGCTCTTATTTTTTTACTTAATTTCTTTATATATCCAATTTCTAACTGCAACTATGTTATGTATTTGTTTACATATTTATCATTTATATTCCTGGTTAGAATGTAAGTATCAATAGGTCAGACATTTTGTCTTGGTAACTGCTATATCTTATCACCTAGAGTAGTACTTGGAACATACCTCATATTCAAAATATAAGTGCTGAATGCATGAATAATTAAAATTTGTCTGGAATTATTTTTTTCAGCTTCTTTTATTTTTATATTCTAACATCTAAATCAGGCATGTAAGAAGCATGTGCAATGAATCATGTATAGGTAGCTATCTTGGTATTATTGTCTCTGTATTGCTCTATGACCTTAAGTGTCAGTTATATCAAGTTGTCTTATTTCCTTCATTTTGAATAGTGTAGATATAATTGTTTGAGAGATGAAAAATTAACTTTTGTTTCAAAGTAACAGTAAAAGTAGTATATCTAAAAAGTTAAATAATTATGGGGAATACAGATTAATAATATCATGACTAAAGGTATACTAAAATGTGTGTTTTCTTTTTTTAAAAAGCAGATCATAGTCTTAAAAAGTTTACCATTTAACTTTATGTTTATGAAAATTGGAGAAAATTAAATACCAAAATATTTTTAATATTAAAAACTCTTAAATAAATAACATATCAAACCATATAGCTGCTTATTGTAAATGCTAACAGTTGTGTAGGCTCACACTTTTCCTCTTAGTAGAAAGATTTGTTACAATTTTGACTTTTGAATTATGTTATTAACCTTCAACTTCCACTCTCAATTTAATGTTTTACTTCTGTTTTGAAAACTACTCTTTTTGAGAATTATTTTATCATGAAAATACTTTGTGAAAATGGAACTCTAATCTTAAGTGCCATTGCCTTAATCTGTCATGACTTGACTTACAATTTAAAAACGTCATTTTCTCTATGAGTTAAAAATTTTATCCACAGGGAAATATACATATCAACCCAGGAATATGTGTATAAACTTTCAAGAGAAAGTTCATCCAGCTCTGTATCTCCTCATCCTTAATTTCCCATATGACATTACCAGCGTTCAATCTTAAGATCAAGCAAGGAATGACACAACTTGAAGTATTGTTCTCTTTGGATAAAGTATGAAGGAAATTGTTATTTCTGACTATCTTTAGGCACTTCAAGGAAATATTCCTGTAAGATGTTGAGTTTCAGGCTTGTTATTTTGGTGGTGAAATATTGAGCTAAACTTACTAAGTTAAATTTATTATCTATAACTGTAATTGGAAAGGAAATACAGATTGATGGAAACATTTAATTTTAGGGAAAAAGGATACCTGGAGCATTATCTTGTAATAGGGTGATTGTAGACATATCTCTTAATAGAATGACAATAACTTCCTCTAAATTTTGATATAGTTATACCTTATTTATAGTGTGTGGTAAATATTAAATGCAGATTACAAAACAAAATTTATAGGTTTTAATGTACTACATAAATGTTTTTATTATTGGAGTACATTTCAACACTTTGTTGTATTTCTTGCTAGATCTTTTTGCTCATAGCTACACTGGAATTTGAATTTCAATGGCCTCTTCAATATTCTCCATAGTAGAAAATTTTACCTTGGGCTAGTTAGGAATAAAGCAAAAACAAAACTAATGGCTTATTGCTCATGTAAGTTTGGGTTATAGTTTTTACTCCTCTTTTCTATAATTTTCTTGACATTTAGAAAAGTGTGTTAAGTGAGAGGTGATATGGCTGCTTATTCAGAATAGTTCATTCTTCATTGACCTGTTTATTGCTGTACCAGCAGTTCTTACGTTTGTGGAAGTACAGCCTCTGGGCTCCTAACAGTGAAGATTGGAAATGAGTTTTCCATGAAACTTCAATGTGAAGCAGTTTGTAGAGATGCTCTTTCCTGAAGATTTCATCAATTCAATTGAGAATAGATTTGACAGGGTAAGTAGGAACTAGAACCCAATGTCTGGCTTCTAGTTCAGAGTTCTAGTTAGGACTTCTAGTGTCTTATGTTTCCCATCTGCTCAAGTACCCATCATCGTGCCATTTTAGTCCTGGTAATAGAATTCATACTAGGATTCTTTGTTTAGGAGATTAATAGTAGAGAGAGTTAAACCATAACTTTTATGCATCTCACCTGCAGCCTTGAAACTGTGACCTTGAAACCAACCTATTACTTAAACTTAAAGTTTCCCATTCTAATTTCAAATAGCAGTTGGGGATGCCAGGGTAATTTAGTGGTTTGAGTGCTTGTTTTGCAATCATGAGGTCCAGGTTTGATTCTGGTCCATGCAAATCCTATATACAGAACTGCAGTGCAACTGGATCTGCTGGGATGGCTCTATGGTGAAAGTGCTCACCTCACCACATGGGAGGCCATGGTTCAGTCCCCACCTGAGTAGCCCTACATTCACCTTTGTGGAATGAAACCATTTAACAACTAATGATGTACAACTATGGAGACTGCTCTGGGCCCTTCCCTATCTCTCTCTCTCTCTCTTTCTCTCACACACACATTCTCTCATTAAAATAAATCTTTAGAAAAAAATAATTTTAAATAGCAATGCTCTATTTTTCCAAGTTGTATATTCTTCAAATCTGTTATAACTGAAATTATTTCTTATTACTCAACAATTTAAATTTTCCTTATTACATCAAAATATAACAAAACTTAAGATTTGTATCATTTGGGCTAGTCAATATTCATAATATCTTATACTTGTACATAAATATATCCCATACTTGCTTTTTATTTGGGTTGGACAATAATCCCCACAAAGAAGATTTTAAGATTGTGTTCATACATTCTTACTGCAAACACATTGTTCTGAGGAAAAGAGTCTTGTCAGTACTTCAGTTATATTTAGTTACATTTTATTGTCTAGTTTTTGGGGAACTTATATCTTTGCAATTCTGAGTATTCATTTCCAGGAAAAAGCCACAGCTCTTTATTAAAAATTATATTTTATACCCTTTAGTAAATATTGATTGTCAACTCCCTCATTAGCTGAGAATTTTTTTCTTTTGTGATTTCTCTTTAAAGGAAAATTTTCTCATTTATATCTATTTCTATTAACATAACTTTATAAAAATTTATTATATTTCTGTATGTTTTTCTTAAGCCAATGAATATTTTAAATCATGTTCTTATTTTAAATATATTTTTGGATTATTCTCTGATGTTTTTAATATAAACATTATCAGCAAATACTGATTATTTATTTTTAAAATAATCCCATAATAAATCATTGAGGAATTGTTCTTCAGTAATGCCACTATGAGCAGTAAGTGATTTTTGGTCATAGTCAAATGATTAAAATATATGTCACAACTTCTCACTGACAACCATTGAAATTAAGCCATTGGGGTGTGGCAGAAATAATGTCTTAATGTCGTAGGGCTTGCATTGTCTTTCACAAAATGAACAGCGATTTGAACATTTCACCTAAAGTGTCATATAGTGTGCTTGAGTGTAATATTGTTATGTTGCAGAATTACAGCTTATGATTTTAGTAAAATCATAATAAAAGAGATGATATAGATTACCAGCTCATAAAAAAGGAGTGTTACTTCTATTGGACCTTGTGTGTGTATATATATAATATACAATATATAATATATATCATATATAATTTATATATGATATATAATATATATTTTATATGTTTTCTAAAATATTAGAACATTAAATAAATAGATACATTGGAATCAATAAAAACATGGTTAGAGTCAATGCTTGTGTGCAAATTCTTTTATACCATAATGATTTAAATCAAACATTCTTAATTTTTAAAGAATGCTTTTGTCACATGCAGAATTTTGAGTTCACAGTATTTTTCTTTCAGCACTTTGCATATTTCAGTCCACTGCTTTGTGATCTCCATTGTTTCTGATGACAAGTCACCTATTTATCATGGTTCCCATTTTTATGATGAATAATATTTTTCTTACTGAATTTGTGTGTGTGTGTGGAAGGGGTTGTGTTGTTGTTTTTTTTTCTCTTTGGTTTTCAACAGTTTGATTATGATCTCTCTACTGTTACCTACTTAGAATATTCTGAGACTCTTGAATTTGTAGACTAATGTTTCATTGAATTTGGAAGTGATCAATAGTGCATCATTCTGAACTATATATATTTTAAGATTCTCTGCCCCTCTCTCTGTCTCTCTCTCTCTCTCTCTCTTCTTCTTTCCTCTGCTCTCCTCTCTCAAGTTGCTGGTCTGACTTTGGTAGAACAACCTAGTTATTTCCCTTAGGAAACTATGTCACTTTACTGGAAAAGGCTTTACTCCACAGTAGGAGTCAAGAATGACAACTGTTCCAAGAAATAAACTCTCTAGGTACCAGTATATTTCATCACATTAAAACATTGTAGATTGCAACTACAGAGCTGGGACCAAAGGAATGTTACAATACAGCAAAGAATGTCAGCTGTCAGTAGATCAAGAGCTCTCTGTAGAAATAAGAAGAAATGCTTTTTGTACTTTTAATGTATTACTCTCCACTAAATGTTTACTATAAAAGCAATTATAAGATTATTTGGCAAAGGGAAGAAAAATATGAATAAGGGAACCATGATGAATTATAAGGAAGAAACATCTGAACTAATAAAAAAGAATTAAAACAAAGCATGAGTAGATTCTGTATCTAAAAATTACATACAGAAACTTTTCATGTTATAATTTTATGATCAATATTTATTTAACATCAATCACAATCTTATGGTGTATAAAAATTGAGCATACTACTAAATATAAAGACACACCTGAATTCAAATTTATGAAAATTATGGATAAGAGATATGCTTATGCTTTGAATCTCACTTGTCTTGCTCTGCTGATTATATCACCTGGACAGGACTATAGTTTCAGGTGAGGCCGGAATGGAGGCATGTTTTCTATCACATTCTCTATAATATCATAGGAATTTCCTTTGGAATACTTATTACACTCTTCAACTCATTAATTGGATGAGTGATGTGTCACTGTTGTTTTTTGTCATTCCAAATCAGACTTTAAACTACTGAAATCATTGAGGGTTTTTTTTTCACTTTCATATCTGAAGTTGTGCATCCTTCTTATAGTGGACATGCAACCAAAACATAATGAATGAAGCAAAGAACACAGAACTTGCTTCTTCACTCTTATAAACCCAGAAATAAGTACTCAAGTTATAATGGACAAAAATGAGGGTAAATATGAGGCTGTGTTTTTTGTTTTGTTTTGCTTCCAGTACCTCTCACTGCTTTCCTTCTGTATAATACCCTGATTTTCCTCTTGGAAATTTCTTCTCTGCCTAAGTGCCTGATTTGGAAGAAGCCCTCAATGAAGATGCCTATTCTTATACACAAAAAGGTAGACACAAGGACGAAGGAAAAACAAAATAAGTGCACAATTAAGAGTCAATTAGCTACAGTTACTTGGAACCCTGAGACTGGCTCCCACGGGAACCTAGTTCTTAGGCTTCCTCTTTGATTATGTAACACAGGCTCTTGACCTTTTAACCTGTTATATATATATATATACACACACACACACACACACACACATACATACATACATATACATATAATTTTAAGCTAAATTAGACAATTGATTTCTAGTGCTTACAACAAAATATCTCAATTTATGTATGTGGAGATGTAGTCTAAATATAATGTAAAGAAATATTATTACATTTATCAGCAACTTGACTAAAAAGCTAGAGAGGAATTAGAAAGGAAGATAAAAACTTAGAATAAACAATAACTGAGTGACGGGCACATAATACGATGCATGAATGATGTGATGTGGACTTGTACATCTGTAAACTATCTAATTGTTACCAACCAATGTAACCTCATCAAATTTAACAATAAATTAAAAAAATTAAAAAAAAAACAACAAAAAAAAAACAATATGAAAAATTTTTCGTTGTCCTCTGAGCCAATCATTCAGTGTTCAACTTTGCCTTGTGGAACAAACCCAAATATCAACTTATACTCACATTCAATTGTAAATATTAAGAGGTAGTTTCTTCTAAGGCTCCAGGACTCTTAATTAAATTGAAAACAGTATTGTCAGCTCTTTTGTGGATTTGTTGTGAGGATTACAAGGGATCTTGTATACTACCATATTGCATCCTCCATTCTTTACCTTTACTAACTCCTCCCTTCAAGAAGAAAATTGTTGCTTCTTGATTAATCACAGTCTATTGCATTACTTAGGCCTCGTTTCCCCATTGAGACAGATCATCAGTACATTTCAGCACGATGTGCGTCTGGGGCTTTACCTGTCTACTTCCTCTTTCTCTGTTTATTGCCAGGAGGTAAAGTGGCAAGGACGGTGAATCTACCAATGTTATCATATTAGATAAAGGGTAGAAGTGAAAAACTAAAGGACTTGCTGAACCCTGATACTCTCAGCCAGGGGTTCTCAAATTTTAGCATTCATTAAAATCACCTGGAGAGTTTGTTAAACCTCCCACTCCAGTTTTTCAGGTTTTATAGGTCTGAATTAGAGATTGGGATTTGCATTTCTAATAAGTTAGAAGGGGGTGGTGATCATGGCTGGTTCAGGGAGGCCTTTGAGACTCCTGGACCTTTGAGAGCCACTGATGCAATTTATCAGAAATCTGCATCTGCATTGGAATTTATTAGGTACAGAAAAGATATCAAAAAATTGACATTCTAAAAATTTTCCTTATTTGCCTATTGAACTATATATTTATATTCCTTGTGAAGTCATGCAGAGGAGTTAGAATCGATGATAGGATGACTAAATGCTAAAAATAGCAAATTACTAAATATTGCAGTACATTTGAAAATGTGCTGCTATATTTTTTCTTATCTAAGATGCCATTGATTGGAAGATACATCATTATTTTAGGTACCACCATGAAAAAAAAATTATCTGCCAATTTTTACATGCTACAATACTTTCTTATATCTTATAGTTTTAATTTTATTCTTATTAAAATAATGGTTTTAGGCTTATTTAATCTAATATCTTTATCACCTGTTATTCTTGTATAATCATAAAAGACAAAATATAAGCAAAACAATTATTTATAATATCTTAAAAAAGTTCACATTGAGTTTGACCTTCAATTTACACTTTTCTCACTCATACAAGTTGAAGTTCAAAAATTTTCCATACATTGTCCTGTTATGTTCCCTTAAGAGTACTGGGTCTCCCTCCATCCTAGTGAATGAAGGCTTCAGCTGCTTTGTAATATTTCTTAAAACAGTGATGCACCATTTCCTGGAAGATTTTGTTTCTGAGTATTAACACCCATTCTGGAAGTTTGGTATTGAGATGTTCTTTTTCTTGTTTGTTTGTTTGTTTTTGTTTTAATATATTTTTATTTATTTATTTATTTTTGACAGAGAGGGAGAGAGAGAGAGAGAGAGAGAGAGAGAGAGAGAGAGAGAGAGAGAGAGAGAGAGATACAGAGAGAGAGAGAGAACTGAAATAGGGGAACTCCCCAGTTCAGCA
>PVKE010003239.1:0-19564 GCA_004027555.1 Craseonycteris thonglongyai
CCAACCCATGGCACAACAGTTCCCTTTTAGCACATGGGCTCTGACCTAGTGGCAAGATTGGGGAACTGCAGGCTTAAACAGCTAGAGCAGACAGAGGTGGGACGTACCTCGAGGGCGAGAGATCTCTGAACTTATTCTGCAGGTTATGAATTTCACTGAAAAGTTCCATGTTCAAATTCGGCTCCTTCTGCAGCTCACATTCCTGTCCCACTAGCTGCTGTTCAAGGCCCTCCGGCATCCTGCCGTCCATCATGTCCGGGGCCAGCGGATGGAGGATTTTCATGTGTTTCACAAAATGTACGTGGTGCAAACTTGAAAAGGTCATTTCTTCTTCATCAGTGTTGCCCTTGGGCTTGTTCAAGGTATTCTGGGCCCCTTCTGTCCCACACAAAACTGTGATAATGGCCTCACTGCACTGGGAGTGTTTTTGAAGCTGAAATATGAAATTCCGATAGCCCTCGAGCTCCGTTTCCAAGTCACAGATTTTCTGTTTTAAGTTTTCTGTACCATTTGAGGTATCGGTGTTCTCAGGCTGATCGGTTCCAATCACACTGACTTGAGTGGAAAGCTGATCCTTAGAACTTGAGTAAGTAGAAACTGAAGTTGGGCCCTGAAAATCTTCAGAAGCGTCCTCTTTGCCTGTTGGCAAGATGGCAAGGTCAATGGGCTGGTAAATTTCAGAGTCTGAAAACCACACACTTAGGTCACTATCTCCTTGGTTAAAATCCATCCTGTCCTTCCTCACAGCCACTGCCAAGCCGAGACCACTGCAAAGCCTCCTAAAAAGCTCCCTGACACTAGTCCTTCCCCCTTCCCTCTCAATGCATCCTCTTCCTCAGAGTGACTGTTCTAAAAAGTGAATTTAGCCATGGTAGCCACACTCCTGCCACCTGAAAGTGATCAATGTCCCCACTATCTTGAAGATCAAATTCAAACTCCCTCTCACAGCATCCGAGACCCTCTATGATCTAGTTCCAGGCACGTTTCTCAGGAACATCGCCTGGCACTCCATGGAGCTCCCCTGCTTACCAACATTCCACACACACACCAGGCTGGTTCATGCCTCCACTTTTGCAAGAGCATTTACCTCTGCCTGGAATATACTTGACCCTCTACTCTACTCCTACTCAGTGAACTCCTACTCATCCTTCCATACCCAGATCTAACTTCCTTCTTCTGAGAGTCCAAACTACTCAAAACAGCCCCTGGCCTCTGCTCTTCCACAGTACCTTATATGTATTACCTGCGACAAATGTACTACTTGCTGAGTGCTAATGTAGGAATCACAACTGGCATATTTATTGACTCACATAGCAGTTAGTTAATTTGGATTCTTCTCTCCCTCACTGGCCTTTATCTTCACATGCCCAGTGCTTAGCACAGTACCTAGCCAGACCAGCAGTCAGTGAAGGTCTGAAAAATACTAGGTACCGAGTGAAGTAATATTAAAGAGTGGTAATTCTAAAACCCATGACAGATGAGTGTTCTCATTTCTCTTTTCCATGTCTACCAGCTCCCAGGAGATGAGATGATGTCCCCTGTAGTGAACTATTGCAATGACTCCCAACCCTGCCAGGAAACATGTTCTTCCAGCAAGTTTAAATCCCCTGAGATGCAGCTGAACATGTGCGAGAGGTGAGGTGGTGTTGAAGAAAGAAGATAAAGCTTTGAGACCAAAGAGAAGTAGGGTCACACCCAGCTTTGCCACTTGCTGGCTGCACAGCCTTAGGCAAGTAACTTGCTATCTCAGAGCCTCAGTTTCCCCAGAGATGCCTAACATGCTTGCTGTGAGGCTTCAAGCGCAGGTCCCTAATGGTGCCTGGCACACAGTGGCCGTTCAATACACACAGGGGTTGAATTCTGCCCAGTCTCCTAGCTGGTTTGCTGATCAGTGTCCCTTTCCTCGTTTCCCTAGACACAGGGAGAGGTTTCCATTTAATTATTTATTTTTTGCTCTCAGGGTTGTCCTGGTAGGTTACTCCCACAAGGGGCTGGGCAACAGGCATTCACAAAGAGAACAAGAAATAAATAAAACCATAGATTTGAAACTTACCCAAGCTACTCAGAAGAACACAAAGATACAAAAGGGAAATAAAAACACTGGGGAGGCAAAATGCAATTTATAAGATAAAATTAATCTGTCGAGCTGCCATAACAGAACATAAAAAGCAGAAATATACTGCAGCTTGTCTGAAATGGTTTAAGTCCAGGCTCTCAAAAACCTGTGAGAAGATGAATTCTATAAACTGAAGCCCACCTTTCCCATGAAGAGAGAAGCCCCAGGCAACTGCGGAAGCAGCCCCTGGCTGGAGCACCCAGGGACCTCAGCAAGGAATCGAAACACTGATAAGGGTAGGCAAATGGCAAACCCTAGAAAGAGCCAGGGCCCCTGTTGGGCTGAGTCACCTTCGCTGTGAAATCTTTCCTCTCTGAACTGTATAATTATCTGCACGCACCCCACTGGACAGGAAGCTCTCAGAAGGCAGAGACGAGCTCTCATTCCTCTCCCCCACACACACACCAAGTGCATGAGGCTGGGAACACAGCAGGTCCTCGGGAAATATTCACCAAACACACAGACACATGCCTGGATGGGTAGATGAATAAATTAAGAGAAGGTGGGAAGGGAGGGGAAGAAGGGAAGGAAGAGCAATCCTGCCAAAGACCAACTTATCTTAAATCTTCAACTACAGTAAATCCTAGACAGAACCTAAAAGTAAACAGAAAATACCTCTGGCTATAGGTCATCATAAAATCCATATGCAAAGTATCACATACTAGCTTTACGAAACAGTAAAGGGCATAGGTTTTGAAGTCAGGCAGGCTGGTTCAAACCCAGCTCAGGAAGTCAGTAACAGTGTGACCGTAGTCCAGTCACTGCCTCTAAATAAGATGGGAATGATTACTGGACCTGCCTCAAAGGACTATTCAGAGGATTCAATTAGGTGTATTTAAAATGCACAGTGGAATACTCTGGTTTCTCTTCAGATCGCATAAATCTTTCGCCTTTTAAAATGCACAGTGGGGCTGGGTTTGTACTGTCCCAGGAAGTTCAAGGCTCGTAGTCATCTCCCATCCCTAAACACTGAGAACCCCTCAGCAATGTAACCTTCCCACCCCAGTATGCAAACCTTTCATTGGCAAAAGTTCCAATTAACCTCAATCTCCTCCCGCACATTCACCTCACCCCTCATTCTAACAGAACCCGGGCTGTTCCCCAACATGCTTCTCTTGCAGCATCCGCAGTAGTGGACGTTTCCTTCCCACATCCTGTGACTCGCGAACCTGGACACTTCCAGATCATTCTCTCCCTTCCCTAACACTCTGGCTTTGCTGCCAAACTATTTCCCCACCTCCCCCACCTCACTGCACTCATCCACAGTCACCTGACTCATTGAACCTCTTGATGTTCATGGACATTGTGGCTCCTAACTGCCCTGCTGCTCTACACCCCTTTACACAGAACTCCCCAGAACCGCCTGCTCTTGCCATCTCCAGCTGCTCTCCTCCATTCTCTCTCTGGAACCCAAGCCAGGCAGGCCCTACCACTCCACAGCCATCATGGACTCACCACCGCAGTCTCAGGGCTGAGCCTCAGTCCTCGTCTTACTTGTCTTAGTGGCAATATTCGGCACGGTTAACCTGTTCTTCACTCAGCTTCTGGGTGTCCACTTCTGGGGGCTCCTCTCATCCCTCTACTCACTAGGGAGCCCCAGTCTCCAGTCCCAGACTCAACCCCCACGTCTCCCCATCTCACAGCTATCTCAAATACCAGGGACATGCTCACAGCCAGCCCAGGCCTCTTCCCTCAACTCCAGACACAGCTACTGCCAACTGCCTACCTGGCCTCCCACCTAAGGCCTGCCTCTCCTGCAGTCGTTCCCATCTCAGGGGTGACAACTCCAGCCTCCCAACGGCTCACATTAAAAGCAGAAGTTCAAAATTAAGAGTTAACGTAAGTACTTTGTGGATTCATGGACCCTCTGGAAATGATGTTCAGCGCTGCCTCTATGCTTACCTGCATTGTTCTGGGGCAGTACCCTCAGTTTTCTTCAGATCCTCAAAAGGGCACTGGTCCCAGATCTCTAACCACCACTATCCCAGACTACAGGAACCCCACTTAAGGTGCTTCCTCCAAGTCTACGGAGTCAAACCTTGATACATTTTGTCCCAGGTGCTTTCTATTTCAGGAGCTCCCAGGAGAACATAGAGTGGATTCAAAGAGAGGCAGGTCACTTCTAGAACACATAAGGTCAGCAGGGTTTGGAACTAGCCCTGGACATTCCAAAGAACCCTATGAAGGGGACTCTCAGTACCTAATGTCACATGCCTGAGGCTTCCAGAGACCAAGCGGAACAAAGGCCCAGATTAGAGTCATCCTTGACCTGGGGCACCCACAGACAGTCCCAAGTGAAGGGAGCAGGGACCTCCCAAGCGCCATAAGCACTACAAGTTCCCTTTATCCAGACACCAGAAAATCGAAAACAATAGATTCATTTTCCTTATTGTGTTACCTCGATTGTGTATTTGTCAAGAGTCAAGATTAATCACTGCAATTCATGAAATTTATGCTCAAACTTATTGCAATTCTAAACAGCAAGGCTGACATTTCAAGCAGTTCTATCGAGTCGTTCATCTAGCTCGCGGAGAATACATTTTTCTAGGTGCTTACCTTCTAGTAGCGTTTTGTCTGGCGCTGGCCTCCCCTCCATCACTGCTTCAGCCAGAATTAACTTTTGAAGTAGCTTATTGCGAATTTTAAACTCCTGCAGCTCCCCCTGCAGCTCCAAGACCTGGCCCTGCAGCTGGGCTACCACCTCCTGCGCGGCAGGGAGACGGTACACACTTCCTAATGACCGGGACGGCTTCCATAGGATGGGCAAGCGGGACTTCTTAGCATCCTGAAAACACACATACCCAACAATGAGTACAGTTCCTCTGGTCGCATAGTCAGTGTTCTCATGCCAATCTTATCAAACAGAATTCACACTACTGTCCAGATTTCGGGTTCCCATAAAGCATCTATGATGGCCTCCTAGTCTACAAAGTTTCTATCTTGGCAAATCCCTCCTCTGATTGGCAGGTGCCAAGCAAGCTCTTCCTCCATGACACCCTCTTGGCCCTGGCCCACTTCCAATGCAATCTTCTGGGAAACATTTTCTTGCTCCTTACCTATTTCCTCATTTCCCACCCATGCCTCCATCTAGGCTAATATGCCTCCCACTGCTGCTAGTCCACCAGAACCACCTCTATTACTAAAGCTTTCAGTGGCTACTGGGTCACCAATCCAATAAATTTTCTCACTCAGAGCTCCTGACCTGCCTATCCCAGACCTCTTCATCTTCAATGGCTCACAGGGACTCCAAAGTCAACTGAAAACTCAGCTCTTCAACTCTATCACCCCACAGCCCCAAAGCTAAGCCATTTCAACAATCTTTGGCTTGGTGAATCACACCACCACCCACTCACTACACAACCCAAAACCTGGGAGTCCTTTTTAAACTTCCCTCTATATTACTGTTAGTCACACTCTTTTACCACACATCAGGCTCCATTAATTCCAACTCCCAAGCTGTCTCTAAAGTCTTTTGACACTTATCCTCCACTGTCACCATCCAACTAACTCTAAGACGCTAACTTTCACTGGGCCATGGTCACAGACTCATGAGTGGTCTCCCCAACAGTCATGCTTGCCCTTTCAAATCCACTCTCCATAATGCAGCAGAAGAGGGAAACCAACTATCCATCTCCTCTGCTTAAAACTATTTTAATTGTTTTCTGGTCTCTTATAACAAAGGTCAATGTCCTTACCATAGCCCATACATTGTGCATGACCTACAGCCTGACTTACTACTCTTCTCCCAATCTCCCCTACTGCCACATACTTACTTTCTATCAGTTCCTCAAAATTTTATGTTCTTCCCACCACAGGGCCTTGGCATTAGCTATCTCCTCTGCCTAGGACACTGCTTCTTTCTACCCCCACCAACCCCAATACATTCATTAGGACTCAGCTCAAATGTGCCTCCTCAAGAGAATGGGCCTTGATTCCCAAGACCAGGTCAGGCCTCCCTGTTACGCTCACAGCTCCCTACAATTCTCCTGGGAGAACATTAGTAGCATTACAATTAAATGCCTATGCAATTACTTGTTCTTTCTCTTCTGCTCTGGCCTATGAGCTCCATAGTTCAGGGACTCTGCGTTCCTTCGTCCACAGCTTCTAGCACAACAAGAACTCATATATAGTTAGGTACTCAACATGTACCTGTGGAATGAACATGCAAACAATTTAGGAAGCTCAATGGGGGCATTTTTCAAGTGAGGGAACTTAAAATATATTCAAATGCTGAGGAGAGGGACTGAATCTAGATTATATTAAGGAAATATTACAACTCAGCAATAAAAATACAAATAATCCAATTAAAAGATGGGCAATGGTTCTAATAGATATTTCTCAAAAGAAGATACATATATGGTCAGTAAGTACATGAAAAGATGCTCAAGGTCATTTGTCTTAAGAGAAATGTAAGTCAAACTGCAATGAAATACTGTGACTTCCTACGCATGAGGACAGTTACGATCAAGAATGAAATAATAAGTGTTGGCGAGGATATGGAGAAACTGGAACTCTCAGACATTACTGGTTAAAATACAAACCAGTTACATCTGCTGTATAATATAGTCTGGTAGTTCCTCAAAAGTTTAAACACAGAGCTACTCTACGACCCAGCAGTTTCACTCCTGGGTATGTACCTAGGAGAAATGAAGACTTGTGCACTCACAAAAACTTGTACATGAAAGTTCACAGCAACATTACTTGTAATAGCCAAAAAGTGGAAACAGCCCAAATGTCTATCAGCCAATGAATGGATAAATAAAATGTACATGGTCATACAACAGACTATCACTTGGCAATAAAAATAAACGAAGTACTGCTATAGACTACAGCAAGAATGAACCTTGAAAATTTTACACTAAATAGAAGTCAGTCACCAAAGGTCACATATTACATGATCCCATTTATATGAAATATCCAAAATAGGCAAACATATAGACAGAAAGTAGGTCAGTGGCTACCTACAACTGGGGCGGGCAGGTGGGGGACAAATGGAAAGTGACTGCAGGGCGGGGGGAGAGGGGGTGGGGTTCAGAATTTCTTTGGGGATAATAAGCATGTTCTAAAGTTAAGGTGATAGTTGCTCAACTCTATGAATGTATTTTTAAAAACCCACTGCACTGTACACTTTCAATGGATGAATTGTATAATATGTGAATTAGATCTAAATAGAGCTATTATTATTATTATTATTATTATTATTATTATTATTAATTTTAACTAGAGGAGAAGGAACCTGAGAGGAGGAGAACAGGAAATATCTGGGAGCCTGGGAATGAGGACATCAGCAAAGTTTCTCAAGAAGGAAAGAGGAAAAGCCCCTTCTTACACGTCCTAGGATGTAAAACGCTTTCAAGCACACTCTCCCATACTCCTCAGGTAATATCTGTATTCCCAGAGCTCACAGGATAATAGAAGATGTCATGCCTATTTTCCAGACAGAGAACTGAGATGTCAAACAACCAACTCAGTCAATGACATACAACGAGGTTAGACAGCTGGACCGCAAACTAGCTCTTCAGACTCTACTTACTGCTCAGTTAAGAAGAGCGAGCACTTTCTGCCCTTAAATTCCTGGGAAGAGAAGAGAGAGATCAGGTTCGAGGACAAGAACAGTTTGCACTGGTAAAGGGCCCCAGGTGGGAGGGGGTGGATGCCTCATCAAAGAGGACTGGAAAGTAAGTCATTTGCTTGGTCCTCCGTCTCCACCAATCTTTATTCTTGGATCCAAATCTGTGTGTCAGATGGCAGCAGAGAAGATATCTGCAAGTGCATAAATGCCAAAGCCAATTTCAGGCTGGAAGACTGCCATCAGTCGACGCAACACTGGGTCTAAAATACCACCACACAAAATGCTACCTTATGGACACTGAACAGAATCCCACCTACCACCTCATCACAGACGTCATAACGGAACTTCTCACTGGGAATGGGAGAAGGACAGGAATGCACATACAGAGCTCCTACCACGCACAAGACACTTGGCACACATGACCTCACTTAACCATCATACCAACCTCTGGTTCTAGGGTACACTGACCCCATTCTAGCCACTGAGAAAGGTCAGGTGAGTTACCCAAGCACTCAAAAGCAGGTAAGTGGCCAAGCCCAATGCAATCACAGGTGCAAAATATTTTTAAAATCCATCCTCTTGCCTCTAAAACTAAAAGATAGAAAGTATATCCAGTCTCCTATTTCACTCTTGGGATACGATGATCTTATTTTTAATAGGAGAGCAGGGTTCTGGCTTAAACCTTAGCACTAATGTTGTCTGACTAATCAAAGACCACAAAGAAAATCATTACAAGACTAGAGGCCACAATGGTGACAAAAGGGTTCCTACCTTCCTGAGAAAGGTAGTTTTATAATAACCCCATCTACCTCTAAAATAGGACTTTAGTGAGGATGCTGGGATAGCTCAGCAGGTTGAGCACTTGCCTTGCAACTGCAAGGTCCAGGGTTCAATACCCGATTTCAGCCCATGCAAACCCATATGCTGAACTGAGGCACAACTGGTAACTGCTGGGATGGAGGCAAAGGTTCTTGTCTCCCATGCAGGAGACCCCAGTTTGGTTGCTGCCCCATGCAGCCCCACATCTACCTGTGTGGAATGAAACTATGTCACAAATAATGATATACAACCATGGAGGTTTCTCTGGGCCCTCACCCACTCTCTCTCTCACCTTTTCTCAAACAATAAAACAATGAATGAATGAATGAATGAATGAATAAAACAAACAGAATTTTAGTTTACATCCCTGTTACTTCTCTTAACAGCTGAATCACTCTGGACAATTTTCTGAGCCTTTCAGGGCCTCTAGTTTTTCATATACAAAGGCTGTCCAGAAAAAAATCCAGCCATAAATGCCCCTATTTTTCATATCACATGGCTGGATACTTTCCAGACACCCCTCGTATAAAAGGTAGGCAGTACCTACCTAACTCATATGCTTGTTGAGATTAGATGTGATGAGATAGCTATAGGTATCTAGCACAATCCTGGCACACAGAGCAGATGCTAAAAAATAAACTCAGATCCTTCCTATGAAGACGTAGCAAAAAGGATAATTCCAAACTAAAAAAAAATTTTTCAACATATTTGGAAAAATTAAGCTCATTTAATTATCCACTTTTCCTGAACAAAGGATGATATTTCCTACACAAATGGGGTGGGAATGGCGGTATCTAGTTTTCCTAATCTGTAAGTACAAACTTAAGGAGCTGAGGCAGATAAGAGCATTTCTCTTCTAGCCAAACTGTACAAATTTGCATCTCAAGTACCATTAATAAAATGACAGTGCCTTTTTTTTTTTTTTTTGGTCTTTACTGATATCTTTAGAAAACCCTTTTCTAGAAATTAGTTATGGTACATAATTTAAAATAATCAACAGCAATTTTGCTAATAATATATCTAAGTCTGTTTCGTATGTACAAAAGAAGTAATTTAGTGGTCAGAAAATAAACTTAATTCTCCATTCTGATGCTATAAAGCAGTGTGTACAGCTGATTTCTCAAATACAAAACACACATCAGAAACAAAAATACCAACAGCCATCCCTGAAGCTCTATCAGAAACATGATCTATTTCCTTCTCTACCAGAACACTCCCACCTCCCTTCTATGGGGCTCCTCAACCCCAAACCCAATCCCTCTCCCAGGATTTTAGGAAAGCTCCAATCAAACGTCGACCAGAGAGACTACCTGTTAATAATCTGGCACATTTGATTGTATCTGAGGAGAAGCTTACAAACAGCATCTTGACTGAACAAAAGGCAGACATTCACTCAACAAAACGGAACCCTACCATTTCAGGCCAGCATAGGCTGGGGGTGGCCTGACCCAGGAAAAGGGTGTGGCGGTGCACTGGGGCAAGGTGAGGATCCCAGCTCAGTCCCTTCACTGCAGGCGAACCACAGTGCTCGGGGTCTGGCTTCCTCATCCCTGACGGGTGTTGGAAGGGTGAAAGAATGTAGACAAAGCCCATAGAATACCTCTCAGACACAAAGTCTGCACAAACTAAAACCTAGCTTCTCATCTCTAACCCTAAAGTCAGGTTATTACAATTTTATTGCAACCTGCAAAAGTAAATATCTACCAATAGGTGAAAGTTATATAAATGCAGGCATGTTCCACACAGTGGAATCATACACAGCTGTTACAGGGAAAGACGGTCCTGATGTATGACATGAAAGGGAATGAATGCTACAGAGATGGACAGACATGGCTATTTGTATAAGGAAAAAAAAAGAATGTCACCATAAATCAATAAGATAGGGCCGGGATGGGGAGGAGAGAGAAAAGGGGAAAATATTAGTAAGACTGGGGAAGATTAGGACAGAGGCCAGGATAAGTGCAGGCATAGGGAGACCCCAGATTTTACATAAATCAAAAAAACACAGTGGAAACAGAGGTGATCTTCTAAGGTTTTTGTTTGTATGAAATAAGTAAATAAATAATACGTAGATACACTCACCTTGTCAGTCCCGCTGGGGAAGGGCAGGGCACTTGCCTGCGGCCTGGGCACACCGCTCAAGTTCTCTGGCTGATGCTCAGTGCTGACTATGGCATCTGCAGGGCTCTCTTCCAGAGCCTGTCTCCCGCCTTCGTGTGTGAAGCTGAGCGTGCTGCCCTCCATGGCCACAGTCTGCACTGAGGCATCTTTCAGATCCGCCTTGACTAGCTGGGCTCCCCAAAGTGACTTCCCTTCATCAAGGGGCTTGGAAGACGGGTTGACTTGGATGAAATGTCTGAGTTCACCTCTTAGCTGAACAGCCACCTGCTGAAGTGTCTTCTCAGCTTTACCATCAAGGTGGTCTCCAGAAACTCCCTGCTCTGTCCAGCATATTGGTTCCAGGAGCAGTTCATGTAGCACTTTCAGAAGGTCTGGCCTGTTTTTCCAAAAGAGAAGGAAATGGGAGAACTAAGCTTTCTGCTATGCCCTTGCCCCTTACCCAGTTTCCTAAGTTTTCCCCCACTGACTAGCCCAGATTCTCTGTAAACTAAGCATAGCGACACCTGGCATAAGCCAGGACCCACACCATGTATTTTAGCCAATGTCACCTCATGATACCCACACAAGGCAGGCACTACCGTGTCTATTTCAAATAAGAAGAGAACTGACTTGACACAGTGCACAGCAGGCAAGGGGGCCACGTGACTACATGGATGCAGGCTAGGCCTTGAGAGAAGCCAACGAGATCATAAACTCCTCATGACAATTGCAAGGTCCACTTGCCCCCTGGCCCCATTCCTACATCCAGAGGCAAATAGAAATGAATGAATCTCGATCAATCTGGCCAATGTAGTGGTTTCATCAATGACCTTGTCCATCATGGCGCACAATGTAGGGTGACTCTGGCTGTGGTGTAAAGAATGAGAGAGAGATTTCCTGCCAACTGAATGACCTAAGTGCACACAGGAGCCCCTCCCTCTCACTCTGTTCCATACACAAGTAAGGGAAAGCAAAAATACATGTTTTGAGGTGCACTGCAGGATTCAAAAGGAAAAATTTATCCAAAGGTCAGAAACAGAAGAGACTTCAAGTCATGCGAAGCAGGATATTTGCAGAAAGCAGTGGGGACAGAAATTTAACTCCTTGTTTTAAAATAAGTATGTTTAAATCACTTAAAAATATAAGAGAAGCAGAAATTCATAAAAAGAAGAGGAAGTTATAAAACTGAGACAGGAAATCATGAAAAAAGGAAGCGGAGGGGAACAGGACAGAAGGAGTGGGTGAATGGGAGGAGGCTGCTATCTTCCAGGACAAAGAAGGTGCAGGTCAGAGTAAGGTGCTGTTGGCTCTCTCTTGTTCTCTCTGCAGTCTCTTCTGTCTGCCTTCTACCGACTGCCCAAAGGTACTTAACATCCCTTGAGCTCCCCTCCTCTGCTACCACTAGAAGAGACATGTTCCATGTTCTGTCTTTCCCAGAGCGCTCTCCAGAGGGAGGGGTAAGGCCTTACTCATATCTGTATTCTAATCATCTAGCTCTGGGCAGAGTTGATTCAATTCCAATGAAACAGCTACAGCACACTAAAATAGAGTAAAAAATAAAAGTATAAAAAACAAAATTGAAATGTATGGCACATTTTTCACTTCTAATACGGAATCATCTAGACTACACAAACTATCTTAAAATTCAGTAAACCCAGACTTTAAAAACATTTCTGGTATTTTAAACCTGCTAAACTAAATTTTCCTTTCCTCTCCTTCCCTTAATATAGATTAAAAATAATGACAATTGCTATTCAGCTAGCCAAAGGAGAACCATTGCTCACTACCAAACACCAAAACAATAAAATCCAGGAAAAAGACTTTACAAATGGGTAGTAAAAGGTAGTGAAAGAGGCCATTATAATATACTAAAGTGGTGGTGCCGTTAAATAAAACATTTCAAGTGTTCTTTTGCTAGAATTCTGAACCGCAGATTCATTAAGCTGTCGCCATAATCAGGACCTTTCTAATGGTTCTGTCCACGCGTCCTGTCAGAAGCCCAAACATGGTTTATATATGTTCCTGAGCCTCTTTGTCACCTAGAAGGTGCCAGGGAAAGGAACTGACATATGAAGCACTTACAGCATGTCACATCCTTTAAATACACTAAATACACTTAGTCTTTATATGAGACTGTAAGATGGGGACTGATATTAACCGTATTTTACACAAGAAGTGGAATCGTAAATACTCAAGAACCCCTAGCAAAGTGCAGAGCAAACCTTGGAACACAGGCCTTCCTGGCACCAAAGCAGCACTGTACTCTGTCCAGTTTTCTAACCTCACTTCTACTATGATGCTGAGCTTTTATGCACCTACACACTCATTAAAAGACTGATTGAGCACCTACCATTGGTTATGTAAGACAGCAGAAATGGCAAGTGAAAAGGAATCACTGAGCTTACATTTCATTAAGGAGAGGATAGACAGACATTCCTATATGCACTGATAACTAAGTAAGACCACGTTCGGGAAGGACAAACACAATGATTTGAGAAAGGCAGTCCTGCAGGGTTTCTGTTAGAGAAGTCAGGAAAGGCCCCTACAGAGCTGCTATCTAGCTGAGACACCACAAGTCACACATGCATCTAGGAAAAGAGCATTCCAGCTGGAGGAAATGGCCCTGCAAAGGCCCAGAGACGACAACAAGCTTGGGTGTTTGAGGAACAGACAGAAGGTCGGCGTGGCTGGAGCACAGTGAACAAGAGGGTAAGTGATAAAGACGGATGAACAGAAAGAGGACGGGTCATGCAGCCCTGGCTATGCAGTAAGGGCAATGGAAATCCACGGGGGGTTTTAAGCAGGGAAGAGACATGATCTGATCTAAGTTTCAGAAAGATCCCTTGGCTGCTGTGTGGAGAACGGACTGTCGAGGAGGCTGTGTTGTGGGAGTCCAGGGAGGACAGGGACTAAGAGGGTAGCAGAAGAGATGCAAAGTGGTCAACTCTGGGATACACACTGAAGGTGGCGTTAACAGGAGTGAATTAGAGCTACTGAGGAGGCAGAAAGGCCAGGACTCGGGACTGGGAGGTGAAAGAAAGGAGAGCATCAAGGAGGACCCGGAATTTCTGGGGTCCCATGAGAATCCCCCTAGATCTAGTCCCCAAGTCACATGGAATCTACCTTCAGGCACTGGCCAGTTATTCTGCCTGGCTGCCTATACACACTAAGCTCTTCAGCAGTTTATCAGCTAACTGCTATCAGCTCTGGAAGCCTCAACAGTGGCACCTGGCCTGTCCCTGGGCCACACCCAGCAGAGTAGATTCAGATTTCTTAGCAGTCAGCTTCCCTACTTCCATTACTTACAGCTCAAGACCATATCAGCTTTGTAAAAAAAAAAAATCCCCAAGGGCTTCCCTTTTAGACCTTCAGATATCAAATTTCACACCTAATTTTAGGCTATAAAGACCAAAACATTTAGATGATAACATCCTAGGCCATGTCCTCTAGGGAATGGGGACAAAATGAATTGGAAACATGTAGAGGGCTAAGATCACATACACAGTGACTACCACAGGAAGGAGGGATGGGCCAGGCAGGGCCCTGCACTGACCCGTTCACTCCACCTGCAGCAAATGAATTGCTACAGCTGGTCAAATGCAAGACGGCTAATTCAGCTAAGGTGACGCTGGACAAGTTGCTGCCTTATTCTATCCTAGCGGACAGGTAACTTAAACCACCGTTACTCCTGGGACCCTGAAGCCCTGGGTGAGTGGCTGGAAGAGGGGAGAGCTCAGAAGCTAAGGGAAGACTTGGGTCCTCGCCCATGACAGCTCTGCACTGGGGCTGTCAGCAGGGCCAAGCAATGACTACAGAGGTACGATCACTGCTGGCCTCCATATCTTGCATATGACATGACTCTTACCTGAGGGTGGAAAAGGGTAGGAGTAATTGGCAGGGCATGATTTAAGCAGTAATGTCACCAGAACCCCACTGAATACCAATCTGAATCTATATTTACACCCATTATTTCACTTAATCCTTACTAGATGCCTATGAGTTAGATGAGTGTCAGCATCGCCCTCCCCACGTTACAGATGAGGAAATCAAGATGCAGGGTTATGTGACAAGGTCTAAATGGTATACCTGGACTGGAGTATAGGTTTGCCTGACTCCTGGAGGGAATCCCCAGCCAGAAGGCTGGTGTTTCTCTGACTTATCAGAATCCTAGTTACCCCAAGTTGTCCTTTAAGAAGTCTCCCCACTTATTAGCCAAGGGAATGACAAGTCCCCAAATGTCAGCTCCCACGTTTGCAAAAAGATTACCAGTAGCAGCATACAAAGCTGGTGTGAGGCTAAAAGGAAATCAGGCATTTAACTAAAAGTGCCACCAGCCTGGGCGCTGGTACAGAGTGTGGGTACCAGAAGGGGGTGCAGACCCCATGCTGGGAGTCACAACTCCTCTGACAGGGAATACAATGGTGCACCGTGAATGGAAGCTAGACGGAGAGCAAGCTTAGGGCAGTAGATCTGAGCTAGTGTAAGAAGACCTGCTCTAATACTAGAGCTGGCCCCAAATGGCCTGGAAACGTATGGCACCTACAGGGATCAGAGATGAATTGCAGATGTCACAAGCTTGCCTGCAGGGTGTTGCCATAAAGTGTTTTCTTTAAAAAAATGTAACTAGGTTTAAACTTTTTTTAAAAATCAAGGTGTAGAATACAATTTCTGGGCTTCTACTGAAAAGATGGAAGCTCTGAGCCCATTTGTCTGCCTGACAACAATCAAATTGGGGTGGGAAGCTCCTGTCCACTAGAAGGGAGCAGACACACCCCAATTCACCCCACTCCCACCACACATAGAGCCCACTGTACTTTCCTGGCCCACCATCCAGGTGCATTCCTACATGGTCCTGAGAAAGAGATAAAAAGAGAGAAAGAGAGAGAGAGAGAGAGAGAGAGAGGCATCTTTTAACTCTGATATTTTTAACACTTAGGACCCTGATGTTGAGGACATCCTCCACTTCTCAAATGTTGACTACAGCCACCTAATTCTCTGATATGGACTAGCCGCTGGGCACGTCCCAAGAGGACTCATGCTTCCTAGACAGATGTCAGGGACTGGGTAAGGGTTAGCCTTTAGCTTGCCAGAGCTCACAATGACAGACTACTTCAACCCTTTGTATAGATAACAAACATCGATGAGGCTTAGTCCACCAAGGACATAAGAAATAGTGGGGCTCCCGGCTCTTGCCAGGAGTCGTGGTTAGTGGTTACCGGCTCCATTTCCCCATCTATGCTAGAGAACTGGAGACTTTCAGTGAACACACACCACATGCCAGCCATTTTCTTTAAACCTTAAAGAGTATTCCTTCTTACTCCTCACAGCAACCCCAAGAAGTAGTCAGGGAAGCCGACACACTGACGAATGAAGACAAAGCTTTGTGGCTCCAAAGCCCAGCACCTGTTGTGACCAACTAGAAAGAATGTGAATAGGGGTGCAATTGGCTCCAAAAGGATTAGTTGTAAAATACAAATGTCCCAAACGTTTCTCCGCTTTTGTTTTACGGAAAACACCCTGGAGTATTTCCTCATGTAGGAATGACTCCCAACAGATAGAACGAGGAGAGAATTTTCGTTGAAGCTCAACATAACCCAGCAGAGTCACGACGACAACAGGTTTTTAAGCTGTTGTAGAAACTGGAAGGGATTCCAGCAGGGCTGACTCCTCTCGCTGACAGCGGACTGCCCTTCCTGGGGCTCCCAGGAATAACGTTAGAGGAAATCTTTCTCTCTCCTCTTCATAATGGCTTGCATGGTCCTATGATGAAGGCTCCTCACAGCCACTAGCATGCAGCCTGATTACTTAATTGTGTGACTGGCAGGACCCCTTCCAAGTCACCTCAGGAACTCTCTCAGGTAAACTGCACAGCACCATCATCTAAATCCATTTAGTAAAATGAGAGTTTGTTTGCCCCTCAAACAAGAGAGGCAAAGCCAGGCCTGGGGCCCCACATCTACCTGGACTGCAGTAACAACGTGGCCTTCTCGTTGAAGAAAGGGGCGAGCAGGTTCATGAGCTCGCCTTCCTGTGGACTCCGGTCCCCCGGGCAGCCAGGCTTGCGGGCACCATCACGGTCTAACACATCGAAATCTGCCTGCCTTAAATAGCCATTTTTGCAGCTCCCTTTGGAGCAGTCCTCCATCATCTGCAAATCAAAGTATTTGGTAAAATAATGAACCATGGAGGAGGGGAAGGGGGCACATGAAGGAGACAGAAAGGATGGAAGCAGAGAGTAAATGAGTGAGTCCAAGTAAGCCAGAGAGAAAAAGAAAACAGGAGAAGGAAGAGAGGGACTCAGGCTCACAGATCCACACCCACTCTCTTTATGGCAGGGAGATGCTCTAGCAAGAGCACAAAGATGTTCACATCACTTCTCCTCACCCTCCGTTTCCTCCTCTATAAAATGGGAATAGAGATACCACTTCCCAAGGTGACTATGAGAACAAAATGAGAAGACTGACTACCTAAGCACGTGGCACAGTGTCCTACCCACTATGACATGTTCCCCCACCCCACGGCCCACTCTGTGGAAGTTCTTCCTAAGAAGGGCACAGAACCCGTGCCATTAACAATGCTGTGGACATTATATACTTCTGCAATGTGTCTTCCCCATTATATAACAGAAAGCCGGCTTACTCTTTACAGATACATCCTAATTAACATTAACTTTGTCTCATAAGGAAGGTGGCGAGTTCCTAACATCCATGGAGACATTATCTACGGATCGGCCCTCTTAGGTCACTGAGGGCCTCGGAGGGTGGTACCAAGGATGCATCTAGTTAAAACCTGTGCTGGGCATGTCTTGAGGTGCAGTAATTAGCATTCTCTCTCCTCCTTTCCAAAGCTGTAAATTTCTTCTACCAGTCTATAAATAACTGCCCTTGACTTCATTACTGTTGGTGATAGACACACTAGCTATCACACCCCTCTCTCAACACTTGTAAAATGATTCAATTTTTAAATGGAAGACAGGACCCACAAAAATAAGCTGTTATTTATAGGGTCTTGTTTGCCACCAATCTAGTTATTAAATCCATCTATTTAAGCAGCTGCTCTAGAATATAACAATAAAAACAGTAATTGCTTTATTTACTGAGCACTAGTATATACCTTCCTATTTAAATATCACAACAATGCTAACCAGAAGTATTATCATCTTCACTGATGGGGAAAATTTAGGCTTAGGAGTTAAACAAGGGCTAGCTAGCCAAGTCACAGAGATACCAACAAAAACTCAAAATCAGATCTGATTCCAAAGCCTCCCCCTCCTCTTTGTCACTGCTTTTCCCCCACCCAATCTATCTCCATTCTAATGATTTCCCATTTATGACTCCACAATCTGCAGTCTCCTATCTCCCACCACATCCTAGTCTTCAGGGTCCTTTTAACCTTGGAGAGTATTTGCTCCAAATGTTCAGTATTAATGTAGCAAGAGGAACATTAACATTCTACATGGACAGAGTCAAGTTCTCATCTTAGTGTCGACCCAGACAACACTAAGCTGGGTCCCAGATCAAGAGATTATAGAAGACCCCAAGAAAGGGAGTCTGGCTCTATCAGTGGCTCCTTCCTGCAGCAATCAAATAATCTGGGAGTTCACAGCAGTCCAGAGACAAGGGTTCTTGTCCAAACTCTATCGCTGACTTATTCTGTGCCCTGGATAAACCATCTCTTCGCATAAGCCTCGGTCTCCAATGCACACAAGAATAGGTTGGGTAAGATCTCTAAAGATCTGTCCAGGTCCCATCATTCCCCGCTAACAGCCCCGTTTTTATTCGCAACTATGTATATGTTTGTTTGTTGCTTCATGACTGGCTCCACCACCCAGGTTGTAACTTCTGAGAAGGAAAAGGCCTTGTCTTTTTGCTCTCCACAGGCACACAGTTGGCACGCAATCCAGGGGAATAAACAGAGAGCTCATCGGAGTCATTTATGACAGGAAGACTGGCTTGGGCCCAGAGAAGGGTGGAAAGAATAAGTTTACTGCCATGCTCCTACCTTGTTACTCTGCTCCAAATGCCAGTCACTCAGGAAATTATTCTCATCTTCATCTCCAGTTTTGATTGTGTCCTCATCTTCCTTACTAGCCGGAAGCTACATGGTGCATGGAATGGTGTGAAAACGCAACCCAAAAAAGGATGCAGCATGAATATGTATGAATAAGTCAGTGATGACTTTTTTTTAAATGCAAAACAAAAAACAAACCAAAAAAAAAAAAAGGAGGCAGAAATAAATGCCAAAGCCATGAAATAAAAATTAACCAAAGTTAGAGTTGCTAGTTCTGGCAAATCACATTTGGTTGCGTGGGATCAGGAATAATTTAAGGGCAAAGTCCCCAAGAAATGACCAGAGCCATTTAACCACCGCCCTCATGCGGCCTTCCTGGAGCTGCTGTAAATTGAACAGGCTGTCTGTTGTGCCGCTGTCGTTTCTGCTGTTGCTAAATTCACTTCCAGATTACATAAAAGTAACAAGATTCTGGAAAACAGCTATTGATGGAATTGAAAATACCAAATAGCAAGAAAGCAGTAAATGAAATTTATGGTATGCCTGATTTATGCATCTCTCCTCCTATTTAGCACAGGGCATAAACCTCTTTTTGGACTGTCACACGTCTGAGATGGATGGTCCCAGCAGCACTGCCATTTGGCTGACAAAAAGTCCTCACTACTAGTAAGTAGAATATCAGCCTTGCCTGATGATAACTTCATGATTTTAAAAATAAAGGACAGTTACTTATTTTTAGAAAGTATATAAATCCCTAGTGCTTTAAAGAAGTATAAATCCCAAAGGTCTCCATCTACAGAACAGACAATACGAAGTTCTCAGGGGCCAGATCTCAGTTCTCTGGAAAAGCAAAAATGCTAGTCATGGGACACTTGAATTAACCACATAAAAATTGAGAGGAGGGGAAAAGCCGGGACGGCTCAGCGGGTTGAGCGCTCGCTTTGAGA
>PVKE010003239.1:19664-74143 GCA_004027555.1 Craseonycteris thonglongyai
AAAAAAAAAAAAAAAAAAAAAAAAAATTGAGAGGAAATGTGGCCACATCCAGGGAGAGAATCAGTCAAAGCTGTTTCAAAAACTGTACCAAACCTCATCTTACCGAAGTGTTACAACCACAAACTAAGTGCTATATCACTTGCTGGGTATGAGGGTTCTATCACTATAATTTTATTATATGAATTCCTACATTTAGTCAAATACCCCCATGATTCTCACAACCCCACTTAAATTTTTCTGATCTTCCTTTTAGATAAAATCCTTGTTTTGAAAGAAAAAAAATAAAACAGAGCAAACTGACTTCAGAAAGTCATTTTATAGAAAACGTGACAAGATTAGAACATATTCTGCTCAACTATATACAAATCTACAATCAGGATCAAACAGAACCAATGACCAGAAACCAGATCTCAGTATACCAACGTTAAAAAATAAAAAGACTAGACATATGTAAGTATACTTATCAAGGCATAAAAGTTTCTAAATATGGGTGAGGAACCCTCTTGCACTACTGGCTTTTAGCCTCATTATTAAAACATTCTCAAATGATATAGATCAACTAGGACTATTACATTTGTTAGTGAGAGCATAAAATATTAAACTACCATGGAAAAAATATTGGCAATTTCTTATAAAAAGTTTTTTGTAAAACTGAACAAATGCAGACTTATGGTCTCTTCATTTCATTGTATGTAAATTTAATCTAGAAAGAAAAAATAACTATTAAACATATTAAAGATAAATATACTGAAGTATTTAGGGGGAAGTGTACTGATGGGTATACTAATACATTAAAATGTACCAAAATGATAAGCTGGAGTGATGATGGACAGATGGAAAATGCTAATGGCAGCCCCCTCACACCTGTTAGAATGGCTATAATCAACAAGACAAGGAACAATAAATGCTGGAGAGACTGTGGAGAAAAAGCAACCCTCATACACTGCTGGTGGGAATGTAAACTGGTACAACCACTATGGAAGGCTGTATGGAGATTCCTCAAAAAATTAGGATTGGAATTACCATATGACCCAGCCATCCCACTACTGGGCATCTACCGGTACCCAAAAAACCTGAAAACCTAATCCGCAAAGATGTCTGTACCCGCATGTTCATCGCAGCGCTGTTCACGGTGGCCAAGTCATGGAAACAACCGAAGTGTCCTTCGATAGATGACTGGATAAAGAATGTTGGAATACTACTCAGCAATAAGAAAAGATGAAATACAGCAATTTGTGACAATATGGATGGACCTTGAAACCATCTTATCAAGCGAAATAAGTCAGACTGAAAGAATCAGGAAACATATGACCTCACTTATAGGTGGAATATAAAACTAAAAGTAACAAAGAAACAAAATCTTAAGAACACAATAGTTTGGTGGTTACCTGAGGGTAAGGGGGGAAGGGGGAGATTTGGGGGGGAGTTGGGAGTGGGCACCAGATATGTGGTGATGGAAGAAGAGCCGACTCTGGGTGGTGAGTACATAATGCAACGCATAGATGATGCAGAGTTGTACACCTGGAAACTATATTGCCAACTAATGTCACCCCAATAAATTTAACAATAAAAAAAAAATTAAAAAAAATAAAATAAAATAGTGAATCACTAGAATCAAACACATGTCCAACAACGAGGCAGTTAGTTAAATCTCGGTGCATTCATAAGATGGAATAAGAAGATATAATAGCATTTGAAAAAAAAACTGTATACCGGTATATGTTTTGTGGGCACGCACACATACATACATATATGCTAATAAAGAAGAAAAGACTCCAAATCTTAGTTAACCGTGTTTTAAAGTAACAGGATTAGGGGTAATTTCTTCTCTCTGATTTCCAAGTGGTAGGTAATACTGTGGGTTAATTAAACATTAGAGAAAAAATACCAAGTTTTGGAAAAACAAAATGTTTGGCTTTTTTTCCCTTTTCTGATTTACAGGTTCCCAGAGAGAAGGAATGATGCCCAGCCCCCACCCTGCAAGCCCTGCTGCTCCGAAAATGCATCTGCTCCCACCTCAGTTCTAGAAAAGGAGAGCCACACTCGTGCTCCAAGGACACAGCCACCCTTCTTTGCCATCCCGCCCTCACCCCTCACCTCTCCCGCTCAGCTCCCTGCCCAGGCAACCTGTCCTATCCATCCTGGGGAAGATGGGAAGCTGGCAACAAAGGACAAGGATATGCACAGGGAACACCCAATTCAAGTGCAATCTGACAAATGACTCAGTCTGAATTGGCTGGCATTAAGGTCTCAGGGTGGGAAGAGGAGAAGGTCTCTGTTTTCCAAAGGACATGATGGAACATTTAACCAACTTTTTCCAAGGATAAATGAACAAACACACTCGCCATTTACAACCCAAATAAAGTAGGTGAAGAATAAACTGCTTATTAAAAATGCTGCCTTGAAGAAACCAAGAGACTTGTTTCTCCCTGAATGGACTGCAGATATTCTTGGTTTTCAAAATTATCTGGAGCCCTGGAGGCCAAGATCAATAATATTCCGTCTCCAAAAGACAGCAGATGGCCAGGGCGCAGCACAAATACCTTTGAGCATTTCCCACTTTGAAGGTGGGAGGAGACAGCTGAAGGCTGACAAATCTTTCCCAGAAATGATGCGGCAATGAGACCTCCGTTTACCTGGCATGCCAGGCTGAGTTCAAGGCAACACTAACCAAGAAGATTCCAGAAGAACCAAGTACAAAAGGCCCTACTGCATTTTGTGGTGAGAATACTTCCAGTCTTCTGAAAAAGGTTAACAGATGCAGGGAGCAAGGCTCTTCTGGTGGAAAATTTAGGTCAAGTTAGAAGCTAAAGGGAAGAAACAAAAAACTTCCTCAGTCACAACGGCAGGGTCCTCCTAATGTACAACATGGGCCAAAAACAGAGAAAATTGGAGACAACATATCACAAAGATGAGCAGAGACCCAGAAGTTATCAATGTGGATAAGGCTTCCCTCATAATTCCCTGGGGCGGAACTAACAAAATGGGCTTCTCACCCTCAGTACAAAAGCCCAGTGAACCACATGCACTTTAGTGCCCACCACAGACAGATGCCATGATTTAACCTTCCAGAGCCCTGTCCAACTTTCAGATGCCACTAGTGGGAAATTCCCATAGTCACGAGCCTGGACTTGCAGGCTGATGGGACTGGGTCCTTCCCATCCTGTTTTCTATACGTGGCAGAGTGCAGGAGCTCCAGTCAAATCCAGAAGTCCAGATGCAGCGAGAGTGAGAAGATGCACACAATTCACAGGATTAATTCAGAGGTAAACGAACAATGTATTTACTCATTTGTTTTCCAATGTTAACAAATTCATTAGTGCTGCATCTACACTACCCAAGTTATCAGGGTGATCTGGCTCCAAGTCCACACCCATCTTCCAGATGGGCCATTGGCAGCACAGAGCCCGGGGCTGGACCTGGGGTCAAAAGCATGATCATACATCGACTATGTCCATGCAGACAGGACCCAAACCTGAGAAAGCCTGCAGAAAAGCCTGCTGACCCAGTAGGGCCCTCAAGACCCCAACCACAGCAAAGGGAATTTCATTAGAGACTCCCCAGGATAGATGCAGTTGTGAGAAATTGGGGCAGGGGGGTGGGGCTGTCATTTTTTTGTAATTAGCTCATGAATACAAGAATGTTTCTTCTTACCTCTGTTTGTTTTACTGACTCAGGTTTGTCATCCCCCTGGAAACCCATGCATGAGAGATCAAAAATGGTTTTCTTCAGGTGCTGGTTGTCTGTATACAGTTCCTTCACTAGCTGTATGAGGTCACTGACCTAGGAGATAAGAGCAGAGAGGGGACTGGATACCCACAAGCAGGGCCACTCCCCTGGGCACAGACCTTCCTATTGAGCAGACCACGCCGCACCACAGTAACGGAGAACCAGGAGGCCTGGTTCCAGTCTTCAGGCTGCCCTGGGTATAGTGACAAAGACGCTAGCATGCCTGCATTCTAACCCCGGAGCCACCACTCCACAGCAGAGAGATTCTGGGCAACTGCCTAATCTAAGCCTCCATTTCCTCATCTGTGGAATGAGTTACTGGAGAATTCAACATGAGCACTGAAGTCCTTTGTACAGTCTAATGACAGCTCACACTATCTTGATCTTGTACTGAAGACCCTGGGGAGGAAAATCCCCGAGACCAAAGTTTCTGAGACTGTCAGAGCCTTATTTTATAGCACAGACCTGCTTGGAACACCTATCTAGCAATGTCAGTAATAAGAAGTCTTCAATCACAAAGCAATTCACAGCTACTGAAATACTCCTACAAGCTATAGTCGATCATTCCTTACAAAAATCCTGAAGAGGTGGGCAGGCTAGGATGACTAACCCCTTTTTACAATGAAGGACCTGAGATACAAAGAAGTTCACTGCCCAAAGTCCTGCAGCTGAGGGTGTCTGGAAAATTAAATGACATATAACAATGGCCAAAGTGCCCAGTCATGTGAGAAGGGTGACTGCCTGCATAGAGGCGGAGCCAGGCCCGGAGCTGAGATCTTAGGACTCTCAGCTCAGTGTTCCTCCTCAAGGCACAAGTCTTGCTAGGCCAGGTATGTAAGCAACTGAGCAGATACCGCCTTTGTTCCTTGCAAATTTCAAATCCCAACGACCAGGAATTTTCCAAAGATTTCCTAATGGGGTAATCATGAGCCTCTCAAATAAAGTAAGAAATCCCACTCTGACTGCACACAGATGTCTGATACACCAAAACATGAGCACAAATTGGACCCAAGTCTCAAGGTCAGAGAGAACAAAACATTCAGATTCTATAAACACTAAGTGCCAAGCAAGTGTGCTACATCCTGCCCTTAACACAGCCATAGTAGGAGGTACTAGCAGCAGGTATTATCATCCCCATTTTATCTTCAAAAATTAACAAATGCCTCAATGCTCCTTGCCTTATTAGTCTAAAATACTGAAATGTCTATTGTTCTCTTTTCTGTTTCTCACTTCCGTACTTTACACCTGCTAGTCTCTTTTTCTCTGAGAAGGCCCTTATCTAGACTAACTCCTATTCATCCTTCAAAACCCACTTCAGGCCTCACTTCTGTTGAGAAGTTTCCTCTGATCAAGTGAGCACTCTCCAAATCCCAACAGTAAACCACTCCTTCTCTGCTACCTCTGTACCCTGCATAGTCAGCCTATTGGAGCGACCCTTGAACTCCACATTGCAATTCCCCATTTACATGTCTGTTCACCCTGTCAGAATGTGAATTATTCCAAGACAGACACTGAATCTGTCACACATGTATGATAATTTTACAATAAAACACAGTCTCCTCTGAGCTCACACTTCCCATTCTTACCCATGGCTCGTAGAACCTTGAAATACTAAAACACTCTAACCGGACCAATGATCAACAGATTGAAACACCTTTCCAGTTTTAAAAAAGATTTATTGATCAAACCTGGACCTTCATTCTTTCAAAAAGCATCTATTAGCTCCCACTATGTGTGTCAGGTACTGGGAAATCAGAAATAAATAGGATATAATCACTGACTAAGACGTTCACAGTCTAGCAGAGGATATAGACAAACAGCCAGATAATCACAGATCTGTATGAGAAGGGAATCAATGTGATTAGGTATAAGAAGGGGGGCGGGGGACCGGGAGGAAAGGGGGCTAACTCTATGTGGAAGGACAGGAGAGCGTTTCCTAGAACAGATGGAGCCCAGGCTGAGTCCTCCAGCCTGAGAGGCAGTGTATCAGACATAGGGAGGGCACTCCTGGTAGCGTATGCAGAAGGAGCAAAGACAGGAATGGAGGGCAGGGAAGAAAGGAGAGGAAAGGGACTTTCAGAATCTTACACCTCTGATCAGGAACCCAAGAGATGACAAATAACCAACAAATCATTGAAATTTACAGGCCAGTACCTTTTTCTTAAGTTCTTCTTGAGAAAAATGCTCCACTTGAAATCGATTGTGCTCTTCAAGGCAAATACTCAGATAAGATGTTTGATCACTATAAAATGAAAATGGTTCTTCTGCTAAAAAAAAGAAAAAGAAAAGTGGGGGGCGGGGGGAGGGTGAGAACAAGAATATCAGAAACAGCCTTCCAAGAGCAATCACAGTGCATCCACCTCAAGCAGTCGGACTGGGTGGGGTGGGTGCTAGAGGGGGACATAAGCACACCGGGGAGTTTAACCTTTGGAACACAGGTAATTTTCCCTTCCTCTACAGGCTGATATCACAACAAAGTAGGGTTTCATCACAGGCTGTATAAGCTTTCACTGTAGCCAATTCTGAATTAGTTTGCATCTCAAGTGTTGTGCCTGGAGATCATTCTGAGTGGCACAAGCAAGTGGTCATTTCAGTTTAAACAAGGGTGTGACTCTGTTTAGGTGAGACTACAGGAAAACCAGATGTGACCCTCAAGGACAGAACTGAAGGGCAGTAAGTGCATGATGTATTTTTTACTGGCCCCCAAGTCCTCCATGGGAGCAAGCGCACCAAGTACAGAAACTGCCTGTTGACCTAGAGAATCTGGTCACCTACATAAGGGTCCATCTCCTGCCCCAAAGGTCACATTCTAACAGGGAGGGAAGGCACAGAGGCTGGGCAGGCTATTTAATGGATGAGGCATATCCACAAGCCTCTCATTTAACACACACGGGTATGAGCTGATACACCCAATACACAAGAAAGGGCCACACTTCAAAGAAAATTATCCTGGCTCACGTCTGGGTAAATCACCTCCTGCTCTACCCCTGAGCCTCAGTTTCTTCATCTGTGAAATGAAGTCAATGCCTATAATGCCTAATGGGATGAGTGTCAGGATCAGGGATGTGAAGTCAAGTGCCTGGTACTGTGAGTTGTACAGAGGAAGTGCTCAAGAAACGTCAACCCTACTGCTGCTATTACCAATTTGTACCCTATGTGCCAGGCACCAAGCTAGAGATAGAGAGAGGAAGAAGATTCCAGCTCAGACTCTAAGGGGTTCAGATTCTAGGAAGAGGGCCAAACAGTACTGTGATGACGACGCAATGATCCATAGGCCCCTCGTCTGCAGTTCTGCCTGAATGACCTGACCCCACTGAGGGTCATGACAATACCAAAGCCAACGTTCCACATGAAACAGCAATGTCACTCGCAAGTGTCTGTCCTCAGGGCTCTCTGCTTGGGGTGCTGTGGCAGAAAAGGCCCGGATGTTCTGGACAGCGAGGGTTGTTTCCCAGAGAAAGGTGGACTGGAAAGTGTCACGGGTGCCTGAAGCTGAAGTTTCAATGGACGCAGACCATAGCAGAGGCAGCAGAAAGGCAGCCCTGCTGAATTAATACAGTTTGCTGGGCCCTCCTCTAGGAAAGCCGGAACCCGGCAGCTGTAGACTGGGGAAGCCCACATTAGTTTAGCCAAGGCCCTCCCTGTGGAAAAACCAAAGGGAAACGCATACAAGAGAGTGTGTACCTTCCCGCCTCCGAATTTCACTCATCTGCTCCTCCAGCGCCTTTTGCAAATTCCGATAGGAGAGCACCTCCTGCTCCAGCTGCTTCCGCAGGGCACAGATGCTGCTTAGCTCAGCCTGCAGGCTGTTGACACTGGGTAAGAAAGACAAGACACCGGGAATTTTAACACAGACCTGTCTGTGCTTCAAGATGCAAAACCCAGCAAGCCTTCCTTTGAATTTTATGTCATTTGTGGTGCCCCCTTTTTTTTTTCCTGGTTATAAAAGTAGATACTTCTCTATTATAGAAAATGTAAAATATAGGAGAAAAGTATAAAGAAAACAAAAATCACCATAATCCCACTACCAATTAACACATGGCAGACTGTATTTCCTCCCAATCTTTTTTCCTGAGTATTTTTACAAGGTTGAAATTATACTGGACATACAATGTAAACTGTACATTCCTCACTTAAATACTTCCCAACAGTTTTGAAAATTATTTGCAAACACCACTTTTTATGACTATATACCATTAACAGGTAAATGTCCCACCATTTACTTTAACTCATCCCTTATGAGTGGACACCTGGATCATTTCCAAATTTCTGCTACAGATGTAACTAGGTAAAAAATAAAGTTTAAATCCGCAGAAAGTTTCTCTGTTTGGAAAAGTGCCCTGTGAGGGTTTGGGATGGGAGTGGTGGCTCTCCAGAGCCTTGTACACCAGGCACCTGGGCTTTAGAAAAGGAGGCAAGGAAGAAAGTCTGCTGTGTCACCCCAAAAAGAGGTGGTTCAGGGGTACAGGTGAGAGGCAGGCAGGAAGGAAAAAAGACAGAAGAGTACGTGAATAATAGGAAGGAGACAAGGACCAATTTAGGGTCCGAAAGAACACCACTGTGACGGGTTAGTCACTCACCAATACAGAGCAGAAAAGATTTTTATTTGGGGGGTGTCAAGGTTCATGCAGGGGTCACTGTGATACAGTGTTCAGGTAAACAGAGCAGCCCAGAGCGCAGAGGAGGCCAGGAAAATGCACGCCTCCCAGAATCGGCATCAAGCTTGGGGAGGACTGTCCGAAAGAATGTCTCCAATGACGGAAATGCTCTGTATGTGCACCAACACAGCAGCCACCAGCTACATGCGCCCACTGAGCATTTAAATTGCGGCTGACACACTGACAAACTGAACGCGCACTTTATTTTAATTTGAAGGTAAATAGTCACATGCCTGGCAGCTACTAACTGGGCAGCTACTAACTGAGCCGTGCAGACCCACAAGAAGAGCTCTGGACTCCTCATGACGAGTACTGGGCAGGGTCGGAACCCATTAATCCAGCTCCCAGAGAAATGGAGACCCGGCCAACATCTGGATTAATATCAATGTTTCTCTGAACTCTGTGCCTAAAGCCTATTTCATACTCAGGATAGTGTCTTAGGACAAATCCCTAGCAGTGCAATTGCCCGTCAAAGTAGATGAACATTATTTGAAATGACCAAAACACACCAACAAATCAGAAAGCCTCCCTTTTTAGACACCAAGAAATACATCACTCCATATCTATGTTCGATCTATGGTCCCTCAAGAGTGTCCACTAATACCTGTCTATATAAAATTTACAAATATGTGGCTTTTTCTAAAGAGAGGGCCCACCAGTTTTCAACAGATTTTTCAAAGGGGGTCCATAGCCCCCAAATAGACAGCAGCTACTGCTCTCACTAAATCTGAGTGTAGCTACGGACTCAAGCCCCATTTCTTCAGACATTATTTCCAGCTCCAGCCATCGGACTGCACACGTAAATCAACAGATATTGGAAGGAAAATAAACCGTTACGTCTAATCTTCCATGCTCGCTGCTCTAACGACGGCTCAGTGTGGAGCAGTCTTCTTACAAGGGAAGGGCTCTGCTAGCAACTTGTACCTACTTCCATTTCAAGACAATCATAATGATCAATGTGCAGGGCTGATGGGAAACCTCACTGAGGTGTCACGGCACAGCGCTCGCGCGGATGCGGGCGTGCTGCAGAGACATTTAACCAGGGGAAAAAAGATTGTTTTAGTGAAGCTCCTGCGATTAGGGCTGGGAAAGCTAACTGCTTCGCTCCCTCTTCCATTTTCTGACAGGGTGAAAAGTACACAGCTTGCTACGCCTGTGCCTGTCATTTATGTTTTCCCAACTCCAGAATCTTTTCAAGGTGTGAGAAGCTGGTAGAACAAAAGATGCTTTGCTCAGGAAGAAGTGAGAACCCTGTACGTTCGTCTTTCTGGAAGGTAGTGGGGGAGGAGGCAGAGAGCCCCAAGCTACAAATGGCACATGGCCGTCCACCAGCTCCCTGACCTCAGCCTGTCAGTCAAACTGCCCGAGTCCTGATTTCCTCCTCTGTGAAATGAGGTACCAGTCACTTCATTCCTTCAAGACTGTTTTAAAGATTAAATGAGCTGTTACATGGCAAAGAGCAAAGCATAACACCTAACACATACTACATGCTCAACAAACATTTCCTCCTCCTAACAAGTCCCAAACAAAAGATGATATTTAAAGCCAAACTTCTGATTCTCATGAGTTACAATAGTGACTCTCATCTGGAGACGATTCTGCTGCCCAGGGGAAGTATGGCAATACCTGCAGACACTGCTGGCTATCACACTGGAACAGGGAAGGGTGCTGCTGGCACATAGTGGTGAGAAGCCAGGGGGGCTGCTAAACACCCTACAATGCACAGGACAGCTCCTTTTAACAAAGTCCCAACTCCCAACGGTGCCGAGAAACCCTGATCTCAGCGGGGTGTAAACTGTACAAATTCTCAGGATGAGAGATGGTTCAGGAGCCAGGGAGTGCTGAGCTCTGGGAATTCCTAACTGTGACACTTGGACAATTCCTTTAACATCTCCGGGACCAGGGCTCCACTTCTGCAACACGGGGACAAAGGCGCTGACTTCTAAGTGTTGCTATGAGAAATAACTAAGTAAGGGGGAAAGGACCAGGCCCACAGGTGCCCACGATTAGTTTCCTTCCTGGCCTCCTTTTCCAATTTTAGTTACAAGTATGTCGTATGTCTTCACAGTCACCCACCTTTCCTGCCAGTTTCCAGAGCGTCTCCACCTGCCTTAGCCCACAGTTCTGCCCTCTGGGTACGACAAGGTTGGAAGATTCAAAAGCCCCTACAAGCTATGTTTATACATGCTGGGATACTGAGGCATACGGAAGCTTTTTGTGTTGTATTCTTAATGTGTTACCATTTACTGAGTGCTTACTATGTGACAGACAGTATTAAATGGACTTCACGCATTATCATCTCTTTTTTCAAAACAACCCTACAAGGTAGATATGTGGGTAGGTAGGTAAGTAGGGAGGGAGGTCAGCCAATATCAATTGTGCAAACACACACCCTGAGGCTCAGGGAGAAAGGTGACTGCCCCAGCGCTCAGGCTGCTGGGTGGCAGAGCTGCGATCTGGAGCCAGGTCTATCTCACCCGACATGTATTTTGACTCTGAAGAGGAACAGGAACGCTTGTAAGCACCCTTGTCAGTCACAGCCCTGACCTGCCTCCCTCCCACCCCACATCTTTATACATTAAGAAAGAGCCTGTGACACTCAGGGCCATCCATGACGCTGAGGGGGCCTCACAGCCACACATCCACCACGGGGCCTCTCGGTACCCAGAATGGAACGTGGCTCCCACCCAGAGAAAGCACACATGAGACCCACTCTGCCCTCTGCCGCCTGGAGCTTGTCAGGATTGCTGAGCCATCCCCAGTGAAAATGACTAGCAGCCCAGGATCCTGGAAAACACTCCATTTCCAAGAGCAGTGCCTGCTCCCAGAATTCCATTAGCACGTTTCCATTTCACATTTAAAAATCTGAAAATTATCTCCTAACTTAGAAGATCTGGGGGTGGGGTGGGAGAGGATTCATCCACCGAATATTCCCCAAGCGCCTACTCCATTCTAGCCTCTGTGACAGGCCCTGAGGGGCACATGGCCCAGATGAGAAGGTCACAGCAAACAAGTACACAAAGGTGGTGAGGGCAGAAAAACAGAGGGGCAACTTTCCTGGGGCTTAGTGTGGGGCCCAACAAGGGTAACCTCAAGTACGAGTGGGAGACAAAGCAGGACGTGGAAACCCATGTGAAGGCAAAAACAAACTGTGATGTGCTGAGCCCCTCCTCCACCGCCCCACACCCCAGCCAAGACCCACGAAACCACGGCCAATCCTGCTCCAGTGTCCCTGTCCACTTCCTTTGCTTCTGAACTGTTTTGAAATGAGCCCCAGACACCAATCCTTTCACCTATAACTATCCCTGTGTGTAGAGATGATTTCTTAATTTGAGAAGTTGCTGAGGCCAGGTCTACATTTATAGATAGGCAACCAGAGGCCCAGAGCGGGTCACTTGTCTGTGGACGCAGAGATACGGCTAGAAAAAGACCACAAGCCTATAACCATCTCTCCTCACCAACCACTGGGCACCAGTCTATTCAGCAATTCTGTAAAGACACAAGTCACTCCAAGACAGGGAGACCTGTCTGAGTCCCAGGGTTGTCACGTGCCACCCATGTGACTTTGGACAAGTCACTTAACCTCCTATGGAAAATGATCTTATGGAAAACAGAAATAACATTATTAGTTACCTCACAGCTGTGAGGATCATTTGAGATAATACACAGAAGCACTTTCTAAATCTGTAACAAAGTATTCTAAAAATCCGAGTGATTATTATATTTTTGTTCTAAGTTTGTTGACAAAAGTCAGACAATTCTTGACAGAAAACAGATTATCTCTGATTTTGGTAAGGCGATCACCATCTAAGTCACTCCTGTTCAACCCGTGGCCCACAGGCGGCACGCGGCACAGGACAGCTTTGAATATGGCCCAACACACATTCATAAACTTTCTTAAAACATTATAAGATGTTTTTGCGATTTTTTTTTTTTTTAAGCCCATCAACTATGATTAGTGGCAGTGTATTTTATGTGTGGCCCAAGACAATTCTTGTTCTTCCAGTGTGGCCCAGGGAAGCCACAAAGCTGGATACCCCTGCTCTAAGTACTTTAAGCTGACTAAGCAAACTGGTGGGGCTTTGCTGGCTCAGAGGCTATAAGCACTATTGAGAGAGAGAGAGAGAGAGAGAGAGAGAATCACACTCACGTGTACGTGATGTCCACACAGGAACCCTTACCTGTCTGAGTCCTGCAGCGATTTTATCAGGTGGGTATAGATGTCCTGCTCTTTCTTTAAGGCCTGAATCAGCTCTTGATAGTCTAACTGTTGCTTTTCCTAGAAATGACAATGGGCATCTGACATTAAGGGAAGAATTTTGAAAGAGCACATCCTTACATTATGCAAACATGTGGATAGTTCTGGTTTCTAAATCCAAACGAAGGTGCTCCCCGCACCGGGTCTGGCTCAGGCCCCGGCCACAGTCAGAGAGCACCACCTGCAGGAGGAGCAGGGCACGGCCATCCACCGCGCACCTCCAGGAAGGCTGAGCTGTGTGCTTCCTATCCTAAGGGGCTGCTGTAAGACTCGGCAGTGAGTCTATTCACCCACCGTGAAACAGCTACCTCTCAGAGCTGCTGGTCATCATTCTCACTACTCTACAAAGAATGCCTCTCCACACTTAAGTCTTGCTCCAAAGAAAAGAAATTCAGAAACTAAAACCTGACAAGGATTAGAGGGAAAGGGCTTTACATTACAGTAGAAGGCAAGAGAGTCGGGCGTTATGGGCATCCCTGAGTGATGATAAAGAGATCTGAGCTGGTGTCTGCCACTCAGTAGCCAGGTGACCCAGGTAACTGGCTTCACAAATCTCTATGAGGTTTAGTCTCCTCATTTATGAAATGGGGATGTACTTTGGTGAATTAGCATTCACAAATGTGACATTTCTTTTAGAAGTTCAATTTTTGGCTCTGCCTACTTACCAGTTGTGCGATCTCAGGGAGTTACTTACTGAAGACAGAATTCCTACCTGTAAAATGGTGGAGCAGATAAAAGCTAAATTCAGCTAATAACTGGCAGTCAGAATTTGTGCTTAAGTATGTACCTTCAAGCCACCAAGAAGGCTAAGAGCAGATAAAAACGGAGTTCTGGTGCATGGTGTAGACTCCAGGTGTAAAATGTATGTGCCCAGTGAAACAATTCCGACCCTGGGGACCCTGTATCCTAAGTGGGTCACTATGGGCTGGGCTGTAAGCCCTAGAGGACCAGCCACTGCAGTGCCAGGGCCCGGGTTCCTGGCTCAGGGCCCCTCTCCTCTTCTTTCTGGCAGCTATTCCAAACCTTCACCAGCTTGCTCAGGTCACTGCCCTCCTCAGCCCCCATCCTCCACCTGCCAGCTGACCACACGGGCACATGCTGTCCTCCTGCCCTTCCATCTTGTGGACTGGGAAGCCCCTCCACCCAAGCACCAGGGGGAAACTCCTCACTCGTCTGCAGAGACCTCATGCAGCGGTTACTCCACAGATACACTCCAGGCAACTCACAGAATGAGCTCAGCCAAACGCTCACCAGGAAGCCTTCCCTGACAGGAGACCCTCCTCCAGCCCCGTGGCACCTCACTCACTTCCACCTGTTCTCAGCTCTGCGGGATCCCTGCGGGCAGCAGTACCAAGCCCAGCACAGTGCCTGGCACAGATCAAACATTGCCACGTACACTGGCTGACCTGATGATTACACACGTAAGAGGGAAACACAGGGACCGAAATGAGTCTTAAGAGCAGAGATTCCTATGGCTATTTTGCATAATGGAAGTTGGAGTGAGTCAACGACTTCCTAGAAGCAAAATGCTCACCCATGTTAAATAAATGAACTCTTCAGAGCCATCTGGGTCACATTTCATCAATCACCTATTCCCCCACGCTGAATCATGCCCCATTAGAATGAAGTCATTTGGCTCCCTCAGCAGAGCTGACAAACCAGTGGATCGCCTCAGCACGGAAGCAGAGGGCAGGCTGCCAAAGTGGAGTAAGGAGAAGCGCCCCTGAGCAGGAGCACACCACCCCCAGACCCCAGCCTCACCCTCCACCCTGGCCCTCCAAACCAGAAACAACCCAGACGGTTGGCCACTCATCCCACAGAAAACTCAGGATCGCCACACATATACTGTGTGTCCAACTTGCCGATGCTCTCCACAGTGGAGAATGACTACCCAACTCACCACCACTGCCCTGCCTCACCTGAGAATGTCCCTAAAACACAGGGGTGAGCCCTGGAAGACCCCTCTCGCTTCTGTGAGCCCACCCCTGGGTCCATTCTAAAGCATTAAGTATCAGAACTGACATTCCAACACCAAAGCCAGGTCATTTTCTGCCCTACCAGTTTCCTTAATAACTTGAAGGAAACATGCGTTACGTGCTGAACACAACCTGAAGAGGCAGCAGATATGGAAAGAGAAAACTCAATGGATCACTCCTTGGTAATCAGGGCAATTTAGTGGCCTGGTAGATAGATGGCATCTGCTTCAGAAGTGGTGTCATAGCTCTGCCACAAAGACATTTATTGTAATACTCAGGATATTGAGCCGTGATGTGCCAACCATGTCAACAGCCAGGCTGTAAATCTCTGGCTCAGCAAGTTAAATATGGCTAGTGTGTTTTATTCTCTGCTCTTCAATTCCCTGATCATCCAGCATTAATTCTCAGGCTCACACAATGATTAGAAGGAAAAAAAGCTTCCCAGAGTTGATGGACATATCATCACAGCCTCAAGTTCTTGGTAGAAATGGGCAAAGAGGAAAGCCATCCCGGGTTGAGCGCTCGCTTTGAAGCGCTGGAGACCAAGGATCGAATCCCCCGGCCTGTGTGAACCCATATGCTGAACTGAGGTGTGCTTCCCATGCGGGAGACCCCGTTTGGTTCCCCTGGTTCAGACCCAGGCTCGAGGGGCCATGCCTCCCATGCGGGAGGCCCCCACGCACCTGTGTGGAACTAAACCATGCCGAAAACTGATGACATACAACTATGGAGACTGCTCTGGGCCCTCCCCCTTCTCTCTGTCTCTGTCTCTTTCTGTATCTGTCAAAAATAATAAAATAAATCTTAAAAAAAGAAAAAAGAAAAACTTGCCCTGTAGTGAGCTCCTTCCCTTTCTCATATCTGGCTCCCTAGTTACTGCATTATATGTAAGCTGGGGGGTCAGAACAATCTCTACACACTTCTCACAAACCAACAGAATCGTGCACTCACTCAACATTTATCGAGCCAGACACTGGGCTAGGTATTGGGATCCAAACATGAATGCCTGTTCTCTGCCCACAGTGCCCAGGGGCTGGAAGGAGCAGAAAGCAGTAAGGTAGACCCTGTAACGACACAATGACCACATGCTACAATGGACATACGTACAAAGTGCTGGTACCAGAGAGGGAGAGGAGCAGTTACTACTCTGCGGGTTCAGGGAAGGCACCACAGAGAATGTGACACTAGAGTGGCATGCGGGAGTCACCAGGGAAACGAGGAAGAAAAAGGCATTCCAAGCAGATGGGACAGCATGTGCAAAGGCACAGACAGGTACAAACATGGTGTTTTCAGGAATCTGCAAGAGGTTGGCTGCTGTTAGTGATAGTAGGGGAGGAAAGAAAATCCGAACGGGGATAATTTGAGGCAAATCAGAAAGGGCCTGCTGAGCCCTTTTTTGTGTGCATTCGAACAGAAAAATTTCTTAACGCGAGATTACATAGTTCTTGAGAGGTGAACCCTGGGTAGCAAACACGAGGCTCATCTTCTAACAAGCTGTGATTTCTTGGTTTCCTATGCAGCAAGTACAAACACTAACTCTCAGCTGGCGGGATGCTAATCTATAAGGTGGACAGACTAAGCCCCCCACCTCCCACCTGCTATAAGCTCGATTACCAGCGAGAAGGTATTAGAGGATCTCTACATCAAAGGAATTACCAAATATATGCCAGAAAAGAATACGAATTCATGTGTGAACACCCAATTTCAGTCCAGCTAACCTCAGAGATGCTTTTGCTGCCTGGTGACTGTTGAGAAGAGCACTTTTCTGTTACTAAGTCTTCTCTCCTGAACTTGAGCTCCTCTGCAGTCATTAAATAACGATTCTGCTGTATTGCTTCCCATTCTTTTTCACCGAATTTCTGAAGAAACAAAACAAATCATAGGAAGTTTTCATGAAGAAAAATACACTGAGATTTCCCCCAACACTTTAAAGAAAAGATATTTTATTTTTTCTTCACACTACCTGTGTGTCCTCTAAGTAATTTCCATCATCCCAAAATATTGGGCAATGACAAAACTGTAATGCACCCCATTTGTGTGTTACTGCAACTAGGAGAGCAGCATGCCATCACAGTGGCAGTCATTAGAAACCTTCTTGTCACCATGGTGAAGGCTTCCCAGCGGGTGTGGAGGACAAAGGCCAGGCTCTGGCCCACGGGACTGAACTCCAATCCCGAGTCCTCTTGGTCAGGGTATAACCTCTGGGTCTGTTTCCTATCCTACGAGGTCATTGCACTGATTAGGTTGATATCACAACCCAACAAAGTTTATTCTCCTTGAAACATTACAAATTTGACAAAACTTGAACCACACATATCTCTGAGGAGATCTGACTTTCAGGAAGTAAAAGGCAAGACTGCAAACATTGCCTTGGGTCTGACCACATGTGAAAGGCCCCTTCATAATGATGCAAACACAGTTCCCCCACTGACCGCTTCAGGAGATATGGCATCCATCGTCAAGACAGGACTGGGGCCATTTCTCTGGTCTTGTGCCCAAGTTCAAGGATAGGATGTATTCCTAACTAGTTAAAACCTGGGAAATCCTAAACTAGGTTTCTGTCTACACTGTCACAAATTAAGAGCAAGAATCACATCTTATTCCTAAGCACCTATCAGAATGAATTCATCATGTCAAACTTTTCAAGGAAATTAAGTGAACATAAGCACAAAAGTCGCAGAGGCAATTTTTTGTAAAGACCTATTGAACTGTAACAAGAAGAACTAGGAAACGAAATAATCAACACTGCATTTCCAGAACTGCCATAATACTGTTTGCTTAAGTTACGCTGTTCATTTTTCTATTTTTTAAAAGTCCAATTGTGATATACACTGTTTAACAGCCAAACAGTACTGTAAGGCTTAAAGGGAAAACAGCCCCTACCTCTCCCCTTCCCACCTGAGTACCACTCCCAGAAAAAACAACTTTCAACTCCTTATAGCTCTATTTTATTTATTATACCTCCATGTTTCTATTACATTCCTCCTCTCACAGTTCTTAATTTCTTGTTCCCATCACAGTTTAAAACTTAAACTCTTACATCATCTGCCCCTCCCCCAACACTTTTCCTAATAGTCACATCACAATTTTAACCAAATCAACATTCAGCATTTACACTATTATGGCCACAAATACTGTTCATGGCTCAGTTAAAGAGGTCCATGATTACATTTCGTTTTCCAATTCTTTGCTTTTCTTGGAATTAATACCAATTTTTTTGTTTATTTAGTTCATAAAACTAAATTATGTACTTAGTGTTAATTTATCTCCAAACTCCCTAAAAAACCTAAAAATTCCTCTAGCCAGAGTCAGATATGCCAGGTGAGTGATGGGTTCCTGTCAGTTTCTTGGAGAAACCTCAAATGAAGCGCTCCCGCAACAGCTCGACTCGGGGTCTCCACATCAGCGGCTCAGCTGTCTGCCTGGGATCCGTGTTCACATCCAGGTAAATGAATTCCCTTCCTGGATCCCAGGTCTCTCTTTTGTCTACTTCCAAGGCGCTTGTAAGGAATCATCCTCCAGAAGCTGCCTGCAAAGTGTATGTGGGAGGTAGGTGACTTCAGGCACCAAATGGCTGAAAATGCCTTGAGGCCCTCATGCTTGCTGACTGCTGAGCTGAGTGCAGAATGATAGATCAGAAACCACTCTTCCTCACAAATCTGAAAGCACTGCTCTTCTATCTTCTGGCTTCCAGTGCTGTTGCTGAGACTTCTGATGTCATTTCGAGTCTGGGTCCTTCGAACACAGACCCATATTCTCCTCTCTCTGAAAGCTTTTCAGAACCTCTTTACCCATGTTCTGAAATTTCACAAAGACATGCCTTGGCCTACAGGTCTTTTTTTAGTCTTCATACTAGGAACAGAGCAGCCCCATTCAATATAGACCTTTCTGGCCCTTTCTGGCCTTCCATTCTGGAAATTTCCTTTGAAAATCTCCTTCCCACTGCTCTTCCTATTCTGTTTCTGGAACTCCTGTTAGCCATGTACTAAAGCTCTTCAATCAAGCCTCTAATTTCTTCTTTTCTCTCCAATTTTCCCATTTTTTTGATTATTTATTTAATTCTATTTTCAGAAGAATTACTCAACTTTATCTTTCAACTTTTCTAACTCTTCTCTATTTAACAGTTATTATTTGAGAGAAGGTGAGAGAGACAGAGAGAGACAAAAAGAGACGAGGGTCCAGAGCAGTCTCCATAGTTGTATATCATTAGTTATAACATAAGTTTCATTCCACACAGGTGGACATGGGGCCTTGCAGGGGGGGAACTGAACTGGGGGACTCTCCACATTGGCGGCAAGAACCTTCGCCGCCATCCTGGTGGTTTCCAGTTGCACCGCAGGTTCAGCATGTGGCTTCGCAGAGGCCAGGGCTGGGATTTGATTCCCTGGACCTTGTGGTTGCAACGCAAACCCTTAACTTAACTATTAAGCTATCCTGGCATCCCTCTCTATGAATCATTTTATATATATAATCATACTTCTAACTTCCAATAGCTCATTCTTCTGTTGCAAAAATCTTTTTTTTATCAGTCTGACCTTAATTTTTTTTTTCCAAAAATGTTAGTGTTCAATTTGTTGAAAAGCCATCCAGCTTTCTTCCCATCCTCCACTGTTTCTACTTTCCTCTGATGTAGCTTTGCTCTGTCTCTCTTGCCCTTTATCTTTCCTCTTAGACACTTTCCCCCTGTTTCATGAACTTAAGCTATCCAACTACTTTTAAAAGTGTGAAAGTGCTCAGAGCTCTGGGAGTGTGGACAGGGTCTATCAGTGGCCACCCCACTGTGAGACGACCAGGTGGGGACTCGATCAGGTAGGGACTCAGCCAAGTGGAGACTCAGTTGTTTTGTTAGAGGACCCCCAATGGTCAGCATCTTTTGGTCTTTTCTGCTCTCAGAGGACCCCCACTGGGGGGGAAGCACACTTCTGCTCCCTCCTCATTTCCACAGAAGGGAGCCATTCCTGCTTTCAGATGCACCTCAAGATCCCCGGGCCAGAGCTTCTCTGATTTAAGGTCAGCAGAGAGTAAAGCTCCTATTTCCTGCTCGTGAAGAGAAAAAGGTCACCTAACAGCCCAGCATTCCAGCCTTTCCGGGTTCTGCAAGGACGAATCAGCTTGCTTCTTGTTAGCTGTTCATCCCAAAGGCCCATGCCAGAAATGTGGAAGGAGTGGAACCCTATGCAGTCACCACTCACCATCCACTTATCATCCAAACACCCCACCCCCACCCCCATCCCGATTCTCGTAGTCCTACAGGCTGTGCCTTTTTATCCCTTCACTGCCATGTTAATGAGGCTTCAGCAGAAGCACAGTTAAACACCCAGGCTGAATCCAAGAACAAGAAGGGTATCCGAGACAGAAAGGAACAGTTAGAGGAAACGTACAGCAGAGGGAAGGGGCACGGCACGGACAAGGAACAGCAAGCGAGGCAGGAGAAACGCCTCCGCGAGGCAGCCTGGGCGCTCCAGCAGAACGGGTCAGGCCTGAATCGGATCTGCCACTTACTGGGCCTGTGACTCAGGATTAAATGCCTTCCCTTTGCTGAGCTCCTGTTGCTCCAAACAGAACTTCCTGGTGGCCAGGGCCCAAATGACAAACAAAGCTCTGATACACACCAATGGAGACTATAAACACTTTTGCCATCCTTATTTTTTACATAAATGTTCCTGCAAGAGTTTTTTTTAAAACCCTATGCCAAGTTAAAAGATTTAGATACAGAAGAAAAAAGGTTTTGGTACCTGAAGCAACAAGTCCTTGTCCTTCTGATTGGCACTTTCTGTTAGATGTCTGATTACTTGCCCTTGACTGTGTAATTTTTGATTACTTTCACTCAACAGGCACTTGTAACGATTCTCCACTGCTTTCTCTCTTTCATTCACTTCGTTGCGTAATTTCTCAACTTCATTTCTAAGGTCCTGAAAGGAAAAAAAATAATGAAATTTACTTGACATAAATTTCAAGGTGATAATCTCTCAACTGATTACCTCACAGCTACAAGAGTGCAAGCAGCAGATGTATTTAACAAACGTGTACTTCCTTCTCATTTAAAGTCTTATAAAAACCAACTTTAAGATTTATCTGAAATTTGGAAAAAGCTTAATACACATTTATTTATCACATTATTTATAATACTGAAAAACCAGAAAGAAACTAAGTGTCCAACAATAGAGAATTAATTATAAAAAGATTATGATATGAAAAATACACAATTATGAGTAGAAACAAAGCAGGATACTATGTAATATGATGGTGACTCTTTTTTAAATGTGTATACAAAATGTTGACTTGTGACATAAACCTGTGCTGTGAAGCACCCAAGGCCGTGGTACTCTGTTACAGCAGCAGGAAGAAACCAATACGATTACCTTTGGTGAATTCTTATTTTGTCTTTCCTGTATAAACTGTACCTCAGGATAACTAAATAGATGATAGAAAATAAGTTTTTCTTTATAGAAGTATTCAGCTATAAATGAAGAAATGAGGAAATTAAATTATCACCATTTTGCAAACGGTCGTGAATGGCAAGTAACATCACAAAAAAAGGAACTATCAAATATTATGTACCTCTTAATGGAAGTACAAATGACCACGTATAATGTAAATCTTGCCAAAAAATTCATCCTGAATTTGATTATGCATCTTCTCTATCAGCTTACTAGACAGTCAGCAGAGAAACAAGTTAAATGGCATCATAAAAACACAATTACCAAAATCCAGGATGCAGAAAACTGTAAAGAACAAATGACCCAACTTACTCAACAAATAAATTACAAAAACAAAAAAAGGAGGGGGAGTCTGTGAATTAAATAATAATTAAGAAAGTTAGGGATGGTTAGTATGAATTCATACTATTCCAGAGTTCATTCTAGCTTTCCCTAACTTTCTTAATATAGTATATGCATGCACATACTCTTTTACATACAGAGTTGGACACAGAAATATACTCATAGATATCTGTATGCATGTGTCAGTATATGCATACATTAATTTCCAAGCTTTGTCCACTGACAAGGTCTAGAAGTAATAACATCCCAGTAGTAATGAGGACACCTGTCATTAGGATCTTGGTTTCTAAATATTCTTCAGTAAAAGAAACAAGGGGTCCTTAAAAAAACGGTTGATTCCAGGTCCGGGGTAAAGAAAATACAATATGAGTCCAGGATAACTTTGATCCTAGAAAGTAAGGAAAAGCTCAAAAAATGATGAGGTATGTTGAAAAAGCACAGGAATCTATTTGAAGGAGTTCCCAAGGGCCAAATCTGGGCCAGTCTGAGCAACAAAATAAATCATGATCATATAGGCTAACAAACAAAAGACTGAAACAAATACATGAGTCCATATGGATATAAACAAATAACTAAATAATAAATAAATGCAGAACTAGGGGTGAAGAATACATGAAAACTTTGTGTTATTTTCCTATCTTTATGTCTAAAATTATTTCAAACTAAAAAGTATTTTTAAGATAGAAAGACAGACAGATAGACATATCAATGCAATGTGTATACCCTGTCTAAATCATTATTTGAACAGTTTAAAACAATGTTTAAATGAGACAACCAGGAAAATCTAAACATTAATTGGATATTTGGTAATAGTAAGAGTGAGAATGGTATTTTTTAAAAACCATTCTGAAAAACTGATGAAACAGTATGTCTGGGAACTGCTTTAACTACTTCCATGTTGAAGGGAGTTGGGGAAGGGCACAGATGAAACACGGTTAAGCGATGAGTCTGCCGCAGCTGGATAGTAGTGCCTGGAGGCTCATTCTCTTCCCTTTTGTGTGTATTTGAAATTTTCCATAAAAAGCAGATAGATTTTTGAAAAGCTTATTAAAAACCTGGAAAAATACCAAAATGTGATTAGGGATTATTTTTTAATGATGTTATTTTTTTTTCTCCATTTAAAAAATATTTTGTACTAAGGATAGATTATATTCATAACGGGGGACACTGTAAACATTTTTAAAGTAACATTTTTTAAAAAGAAACAAACCACTTTAAAATTAAATGCTATTTTTTCTCTTGGGCAAACAGATGGCAAGATTGCCCTAAACCTTTAATCCAAAATAAGTGGACCAAGAACCTATCATGAATTGTAAATGTCAATAAATAGAAATTCAATTCTGGAGGGAAGAAAATTTTTTTATCATACAAATAATACTAAAACAACATAAACAGAAATCTAAAGTTAAAGAATAAAAACCATCTCTCACAATACAGGTATGCCGACAAATTAAGCCATTCTCAAATGGTAGATATTCTTATCAGTCCTTGCCCATCTGCAGCCAGAATTTTTATACATTAACTCCCATTTATATTTTTCCCCAATTTCTTTTATTCCATTGCACCACAACCTACAAAGAACATACACCAATTAAATAATGATGATAAAAAGAAACACATAAAACACAAAAGAGTTTAAGGGTATAAAGTCAAGTTATTTAAAAGAGGTAAGAGATGAGAACAGTCTATAGAGCTGCTACACCTGAGCTACACCTGAGCTGGGCTCCACCCCCCACCCCCACCCCCAAGGGGAAGGCAAGATAAGGTCTGGTCACTGGTCATGCTCAGTGAAGATACCACAAGGTCTTCCTATTTCTGCATTTCAATGAGCATGTCATAATTCACTTATGTATCTGTTTCCCCACTGTCTCCAATCATTTGTTCTCACAGATAATACAGCAAAGAACAGCTCTGTGCATAAAACAGTTTGTTTTTTTTTAACTCTTGATCTGTATTCTCACCAGCACTGGTATTTTCTTAAATGTTTGCTAATGTCATTGGTATGAAATGGTTCTTCACCAGAATTTTGACTACTGTTTGGATTTCCTCTTGTGCAAAATGTTTAGCCATTAATAAAAACACTTTCCGGGATAGTTCTAATGAAAATTCACTCTCTGAAGAATCATCCGTGCACAAATACACACACACGAACTCATTGTTCCCTACATCAGAAAAGCCACCTGGACAAAGTCCATCGGTCTTACTCGTGGTTTTAGAGAAGACGTAGATTATGAGGATGCAGCTTTCAACGTTTTTACCCTCCTGACAGTGTTTTGTGAGCTGGTACAAATCAGAATGAGAACACACACCCGCACTGCTGGGCAGCGGGCAGAGGAATAAGGAGGATGGGGGACTGCACACCGGGGCACTATAGATAGTGCGAGCTACCAGGTGTCACACGGCTACAATTGTTCCAGGCACTGTGCTAGGCACTTTCCTATTCAGTCACGGAACCTTCGCAACCTACGCAGGCCTGCGAGGCCTTGCTTCACCTGGCCCCTCTGCTCCTCTACCTGCTGCTCTCTCCTCAACTCGTTCTGGTGCCCTTGCTGTTTCTCTTACAGAGCATGAGTGCTCCCCGCTCAAGGCTTCATACTTGAGGTTCTCTCTGCCTGGAAAGTTCCTCAAGGCTGCTCCCTCAAATTCCATCAAGTCTCTGCTCAAGTGCTACATGCTTAGTCCACTTTTGCCTAAACAAACCTCCTAAAGTCACACCACTAGCCTCACCACAACCTCACCTCCTTGATCTTTCCCTTCATTATTCTTCCTGATAGAATCTTTGAATGTAGTACTTAATTTGTGGGTTTTGTTTAGTCTCCACCAACAGAATATAAGCTCCATGAGGGCAAGAAGTTTTGTGTATTTCACTTACTGCTGTATCCCCAACACCTAGAATGGTGCCTGGCACACACTAGGCACTTGTGGCAAAATCAAGATAGCCATAAATTCTTTCACCTTCTCCCCACTGAGAAGTGTGGAGTCTACGTCCCTCCTATAGCTATACTCTAGGCAATGCAGTGATGGCTGTGACCAATGGAACACAGCAGAAGTCACACTGCCAGTTTCTGGGGCCAGACTTTAAGGAACTGGCATCTTCCAACTCTTGTCTCTTGCAACCCTCTCTCACGAAGTCAAGTCACCACCTGAGGAAGTAAGGCTACCCGAGCACTGCCAAGCTGCTGAGGCCATACACAGGTGCTGTAGCTGACAATCCCAGCTGTGCTTTTAGCTTTCCAGCCATCCCCCAAAAGCCATCAGACATGTGAGTGAAGGGTCATGAACCCTCCACTCCAGGGCAGCCCATTCACCAGCGGAATTCCAGGAGTGACCTGGACTATATAGAGCATAAAATCACCCAGCTGAGCCCTATCCAAATCCCTGACCCACAAAAATCATAAGATATAATGGTTATCATTTAAAGACACCAAGTTTTGGGGTCACATGTTATACAGCAACAGATACCCAGAATAGCACCTCATAAATATTCGATGGATGGAGGGATGGATGGATATGGTATTGCTCCCATTTTATGAGTGAGGAAATAGGCTCGCATGGGTAATTTATCCAAGATCACAGTCACTCAGGGAAAGCACCTGCCTAATTCTAGGTCTCTGATTCCAAGCCTCTCAGTTCACACTACAACAAAGGTTCAGATTTCTTTCACAATGATCCCAATCCACAACACAGTCATCTGACACTCGCTTTTAGAAACCTCTCCCTGAAAAGAATAGAAACCACAAAAACCTGTGTTAAATCATTTAGGTACATCTTTAAATTCACAATAAATCTGCCTGCCATTCTAGAAAGATCATGCTGACACTTTCATTTTAAATGTTTATGTATTATGCTAAGTAAAGAGTATGCATGATTCATGTGCACAGTAATTGTAGGCTCCCTTACATTGTTTCCTAGATTTAGTTCCCTCCTTTACACAAATACCTACCAGACCTGTATTTTGATGGCTGGCTCAAGTTTGAGAGAGAGACAGAGAGAGACAGAGAGAGAGAGAGAGAGCTCATTCAGCAACACTTTATCCCATTCTCCATTTCATTTGCTTATAAAATTTTAACTCGGCTACCCAGGTGAAGAACTTCATACATGTTTTAAGAAAGGCTATTAATGATGTGTCACACTCCTTCCATATGTCCCCCAACCTCACGGAGTTAATAACATAAGAATGACCAGTTCCAGGGCCCCACAAAGGACATGTAGTTTTGTTGTTCCTCAGATTAGCGGTTCTTAACTGAGGTGCATTGGACAGGCCCCTGGGAGCCCATGAAATGTGTTTGTAGGCGTGTTGTAGGGCAGAGGGCCCTCAGCACAAATCAGGGCCTCCAGACAAGTCAGGACACCCAAGAGCATAAAGCATGTCTCTTATTATTACATAAGCATTAGTAACAGCAACCACTGTCCACTGAGCATCAGCTAAGAGCCAAGCGTGGGCTGAGGTGCTTTCACAGCTCTAACACTTCTCTAACCCTAAGGACAGCCTACATGCTAAGGGTCAGTAGTGCTGTATTTACAGAAAGGAAACAATGGCTCACAGGGGCGGAGAGATTTCGCAAAGCTTTACAAGTAAGATCTAGTGCTGAAATTTAAACCCACACTCTGTGCTCTTTCTACCCAACTGCACTGATAAGACCAAAGAAATATAAAACCACTGTGTGCCACGGCCTTTCCTTGGTCACTAATTGTCAAGGACTCAGGACTGATGGAATATCTAGCTTGAGACAGAGGCCCTTCCGCTAATGAATGGGGCAGGACCAAGGACCCTGCACCTCATATAAAGAGAAGGCTTGAAGTAGAAGGACCACCGCAGGGAGGGGAAATGTGTGCTGCCATGGCCTTGAGGAGGAGTAGCTGCCATGGCAACACAGACAGCCGCCCGGCCCAGGCACTTGGCACCATGGAGTTATAATAGATGTTTAGGGGAGGCATGGAGACGGTATGTCTCGCCTGAGCAAAACAATCAGAACTGAAAACTGATCATCTTGGGTGGTTTCCCCAAACCTTCTGCAATATTCCTGGGCTGGGAAGACAGGCAGACCTAGCCTTGAATCCTAGCTCTACTGTTAAAAAGCTGAGTGGCCATAGAGATCATTAAAATCTTTATGAGTGTTTTCTGTCCAGTAACTGGGGTAATAATACAAACTCCTAGCGTCTTCGGAGGGTTCCATGAACAAATTCAACATGGGTGTGCAGCACAGAAGCAGGCACAGGAACAGATGCTGCATCACTGCCACTTCTCCCCATGTGCATCTGCAGGCTGACCTCTGTTCCCAGGTTTCCTCTATGGCCGCAGCACCTCCACCCACCCAGCCACACGGTTCTTCTCTCTCCCTCACGCACACCTGTCATCCAACAGGTAGCACAGGCCTGAAGGAAGGTACAACCCATCCTCCACACAGAGCACATGAGAGATGAGGGGTGAGGGTTTGGTGCTTTTACATAGGCACATGTGCCCAAGTCCTGCCTACCAACCACCCCTGCCACCGGAGTGTTCTCAAAGGAGCTGGACATAAGGAACCACTGCAGAGTGGGACTCAAAGTATGAGTCTGTGCAAATCTCACACCCTAAGTAAGACTTTCTGATAACATTGAGAGTTGTTTTGTTGGTATTTTCTGAATGGGGGTGGTGGGGTACATGCAGCTGAAGGGAGCCATGTGCCCAACAAGGGCCAGGCTGGGCTAGGAGTACAGTCAGAAAGCAGAAGGTTCTGAACTTGCGTTTCTGCCTTACGGTACAGTAGCATACCCATCAGCAAGGATGGACTCTGATTGACAAGATTGGAGGGAGAAGAGCAGAAGCTGAAGTACTGGGAGAGAAGAGAGCATCCCTCCCTGCACACTCTCCTCTCCCTCGCCCCACTGCCGCTGCCTTCTTCAGAACTTAGCCCTAGTCTGGTCAACCCAACAGCTTCCCAACTGGTCTCCCTGTCTCCGGGCTCACCCACCAAAGCACGTGCATGCCCTTGGTCATCACGTCTCTGCCTAGACCCCTTGAGGGGCTCCGAGTTAACTGCAGAATGAAACTTCCTTAATAAGCGGTCACCCAGGCTCCCATCAGCTGGCCCCTCAGCCTTCGCTCTCCCACCCACTTCCTTCACTCTCCAGGCCCTGCGCCAGTATCCACCCAGTCACCTCCAACTAGAAATGTACAGATTCCCCCAATTCTGCCGGGAGACAGCATCTCATCTCGCAAGGCCCAATCCAAGGGCCTCCTCTTCCACAAAGCCCTCCCTGACTTCTCTGGCCCTCAGCAATCATCCTTCCAACACACCATCCACCACTTTTTTCTACAAACTTCCAGGGCACATAGGGGAGTTCTGGGTACTTTACAGCCACCACCTCATGCACCTCTCACAACAGCTCCATGCAGCAGACACTCTGAAGACACCCACGTTACCATTCAGAAAACTGAAGTTCAAAATGCAAAACAAACCTAACCAAAGTAAAAGGCAGTGGAATCAGGGTTTACGAGCAGGTCTATTTGTGTGTGCTTTTCACAAACTACGGTAGTGGTTTCTCATACCGAGCTCACGAAGTCCTAGGGTTAGCAATGACCATGCACAGCTGACTATCAATACCATCTAACTACATGTTCCTGGAACTTCCTCCAGAAATTCTCAGTTGATTTGGGGAGAAGCATGAAAATTTCTATCTAATTTTAAGGAAAAAGCCTCTAAGCTAAGGAATCTGCCAAAACCCCTTGGGTACATCTGTCTTATTTGCTCCTGAACAAACAGACACAAGGGAGACACATCTAGAACCCACTCTCCCTGTATGATGACATCAATTGAGTGGCCATAATTTCTACCCTAATGGGCAATGTTCCCTTAAGACTCCCAGGTATACTCTGGACCGGCACTGAGCTAAGCAGAACCTTTGCATATCAGGGCTCTTTTAGAGCAAACTGCTTTTTTAAAAAGTGAATTATTTGAAAAGTAAAATATCCCTATAATCTTGAATCACATTAGAAATGAAAAGCCAGGCCCTCTTATTCCTTCTCCAGTCAGCTACTTGGTTTTATCTCTGGCCAGATGGAGAATGAGAAGGTTCTCATCCATCAAATTTCTACCTTATCAGGTTTCACTGTGAAAAAGCTTGTCAGAGTACTCAGTAGTTACCTTTAAATACACAATGGAAACTTCTCCAAAATCTTAATGAGGCACAGGAACTCAGTGGTGTGTGGATTCCCGGAATGAGTGTGAGACGATGGTGTTGGAGCCCAGCTCTGCGGAGCCTCACGGCTACTGGGGCTGTGGCAGATGCGGGACATGATGGGGACAGGGAGAGGAGGAGGAACAGGCCTCCTACCCCACTTCACCCTGAGCAGCTCCACTTCTCTCTGCTTTCTCTCCAGAAGAGTTCATTTGAACAACAAATAGATTATGCTTAAAAAATACATAAACAGAAGTCACTGGAATGAGACAGCCCTTGCCACAGAGAACTAACCAAGGTGCGTGAGGCTATGAGGACTGCAGCAGTTCTGAGCAAGAAGCTCAGTGCAGCTTTCAGCACAAAGCTAGGAAATAATGGACAAAGGAGCTGACGTTGAGCAGCAGTCAAGGCCCAGCTGAGTTGCTGAACAGCTGTCGGCCTCAGGCAAGGCCTTGCACTTCTCTACAACCCCAGCTGAACGATGCAGGAAGCATACCTGCCTTCTCCTCCAGCCCCACTCACCACTGCCCTGGTGCCAGGCTCAGTCATGGCCCCCAAGCCTCTGCACAGGCCTTCCCTCCAGCAGGAGTGCACTTGCACCTCCCATCTCCTGGGCAATCGGAGACCTAGCCTTCCAGTCTCCACTCAAGCCCACCTCCTCTATGAAGCCTTCCCTCCCTCCCCTGCCCTCCCGTCTTAGCACATTTCCAGTGTCTATGCTCCCAAAGCAAGTGGTCCATCCCTCTATCAGCACTCATCACACTTTATTTTAATTGTCTCTTTGTCTGCGCTTCTATTATATTTCTCTACTAGATTCCTCCAGAGACTGTGGCTGATTTGACTCAGTCCTGTAATCCCAGTGCCCAGCACAGAGACCGGCACAGAAATAATAAAGTAAGAACCAGAGATAAGAAAAAGCTATTCTGTTTATGCCCCAGAGACTAGAGCAATTCCATATGAAAAGTGATGGGAAGAGCCTCTGAAACCAGCTTCCCCAGCAGCCCCACCCACATATGAGCCACTGAGACACTCCAGAGCCTGCCGCTCTGAAAGGGCTCTGACCCTCCTACAGGGGCCAGTCAGCTGGAAAGGAACAGATGGGCACTCTCTTCAGAAGAGGTGAGTGTTGAACAAATTCACAGCTTTGCTGACATGACTAGTAAAAGGGGAGGCGCTATCATTAGTGAACGGTGTCCATTGAATTCTAGAAGGCAGTGGTTTGTCATTCAAAGTCCTGAGCCAGCACCTTGCCACACAATTAAAAACAGGTAAGGAGCAAAGAGAAGCAATCTAACATACTGAGCATCTACCTCGATGTGCCAGGATCCACAGGAGGCATTTTCTCCTGCATTACATTTTATTATTCACCTATTTAATTCCAAAGTAGATACAATTAACCCCATTTAAGGGGAGGAAACAGTTTAGAGAGTTTAAACAACAAACTCAGAGGCTTAGAGTGAAGAACCTACTGAGGCTGAGGTTCCAACCCAAGTCCAGCACTGTTTTCCACCATTCCTACTGAACTTCTAAGTTACTAGCATCCCCATCAACAAAACAGCTACTACTTAATGATAATTTACGATGTGCCAAGTATTATGCTAAGTGATATGCCCTATCTCATATAATCCCTACTACTAATCTGTTTTTCTGAGGAGAAATAGACACAACTTGAAGAGGCAAAGGTCTGGCTCACAGACAAACAGCTAAGTGACAGAACCATGATTCAAAGCCAGTTTGACTCCAAAGCCTCCGTATTCAGCCTCTTGTATAAGAAACTGGAATTTGCAAAGAGAAAACTTCTTCTAACGCGGACATTTAAACTGCATGTTATCCTATAAGGATCTCAACTAAAATTCTTTACACCTGATTAAAACAAACCAAAAATAGGCAGAGGGAGCTTTGACCCTCGTAAAAATCACACTGCTTCAGGTCTGTGGTCTTAGCCCTAACCAGCCAGCCTATACATACTTTCCAAATGCCACGTTTTGATTACGGTTCACCTGGAAATGTTCTGAATGCTGTCACAATCTCATTTGGAGCTATCCATCAACAAACACAAGTGAGAACCAGAGGGGTTCAGGCTGAACTACCCTGAAATTAAAACTGCTCCCGTCAAAGCACATGGGATTAGCCAGCTGGGTGACAGGTACAACTTTAATTAGATTTGGGGGCTTTGGCCAGCAAATGCATCCCCACAGAGCTAAGTGCCCAGATACTGAAGCACACACTTGTCAGAGTAGCGGATGACAGGTCTTACAACAGATGAGAGCGTTATGAGACAGTCTGGGGAATACAGCGAAACCAATGTCTAATATACATTGTGTATAAAGGAGAAGAAAAAGACTATGATTTGTTCCTCTCCCCCGCCCACCCGAGTAGCTCACCTGAACCAGAAACAGCAAATTTAAAATAAAGATTCACCACTATCACCTTCATCAAATATACACGCACATGGGCAGACAGAGGCACACTGAAAAGAACAGCCTTAATCTCTGGGGCCAAACAATGCATCAATGTCAGACGTATGAGGGAAACAGTGGATGTAAGAATCCAAGCAGCACAGCTGTCACAGACCACAGAAGCCAGGACACTTTAAACATCACAGTAAGGACACCGACTGGGGAACACTAGGAGTTTTGTTTGTTTGTTTGCAAAGGCCTACTGAATTTCCTTGAAGGGATATGGGTCCCTCTGGTGGCAAGGAGGCATAACACAATGAAGGGGCTCTATCTGTGAGACAGACCCGCACTTTCTGAACTTGCTTACTGTAAAAAGACTTACAAAGACAAAACTTGTATTCGCCAGAGCCTGCCAACAACAGTACATGCACCATTACAGGCACTCAATCAATGTCCCTTGAATAAACAAATGAACAAACTGCAAATCACAATACATGCTGAGTCAACTGGCACTAGGTCACTGCAATCACAAGCAATTAAAACAAATCTGAGAACTGACTCTCTCATGGCCAAACTTCCCAGCATTCAAGCCCAGGCACAGTGACTTCAAACACCCCTACACAAACTGCTTTTTTAGACAGGCGTTGTCTCTCTCGGAAATGCGCAAGAGCAGGCACAATGAGACTGCAATAAATGTTTTTCACATGAGCAAAGGATGGTTTGATCACATGCAAAACAGGACTGGTTGGCTTTACCATCAGAAAGAATTCAAGGAATGCTGTACAATCTAGCATTACATTCTAGAAGGCAGCAGTTCACTGCAAAGACTTCGAGTCAGGCCTCATCCATGAACAGGCCTGCAGTACAATTTCCCACTGATTCTGTAGTTGTCCAAGAAATGAGAATAATGGGAAAAGGCGAGACACAGTCCCAGGGACTGAAAACCTTAGTGCTTTACAAGCTTGCCGACCTGGAAGACACTGAGCCGGCCCTGCACAAAATTGCTTTTACTGAAGGTAGGGGGGCACTGTCAGAGACTGAATCAACTGCTCAGAGAACGCTTTATAAAACCCACCAGGGGCAATACTTCCCTCCGGCCTGAGTGTTGGCAAAAGCTGTCCTTTTATCTTACCATGTCTATCATACAGACACTGGAGACCTTGTAACTGAATTTCCCTTTTTACTTTCACTGCCAGGAGCTACCAGCAGAATTTTAAGTCCCCCTCTTCAGTACTGTGACAAGAATCACAGTGTGCACTTCTACTCACTGGTTCCAATTTACTAGTCACCCTATGACTACCCATAAACTTCTGAAAATGTTTTTGAAACATCAGAAGGAATAAATCACAACTTTTAAAGCTTCAAATTACCAGAATACTTAAAATTGGATGTTCTTGTTTTGTGTCTCCAAAAACAACATATACTCTCACACCTCTTGTACAACCCCTGCCTCCCCTGCATATCTCGTAACCTGCAAATCAAACTTCAGAACCAGTTCAAAAGTTACTTTTCCCAGAGGCCTGCTCTGATTATGCAAACAACTTCCTTCCTCTGTGCTCCCTGGTGCTCTGATTATATCTCTGCTATGGAACTGTCCCCTTGCCTAGTTCATGGCCTGAACAAAGTGTTCAATGTCGCTGAAAACGCACATGTGAGAGAACTAACCTCTAGTCCCCATGGCCCTCTTTTGAGCTCTCTGCTCTAATGATTCCTCCTGCCCGATTCCCGTGCAGGTAATTCAGTGACCTGAGTGTCAGTGATCACTCAAACTCAGTACCTGACTGCACCAAGATTTGTGTATCTGGATGTGACTCTCAGGACGCTGAATAATGAAATTTAAATATAATAAAACTTTTAGAAGGTAATTTTTTTTGCCTACCAAGTTCAGAGAGAATTTTTTAAATGCTAACACCCAATGATGAATAGTCTTTAAAAAATCACTCATATTGGGAAACATGGTATAATCTTTCTGGAGAACACCAGTCTGAGTATATCTATAAACAGTCATAAAATATTTATATCCTTTGACCCAGTAATTATACCTCTATCAGGAAAATAAAATAATGTGTGGATAAATATGTATAAGGGGATGCCTGTATGGCTCAGCGGGTTAAGTGCTTGCTTTGCAGCCCTGGAGTCTGAGGATCAAGTCCTAGCCCCAGCCCGTGAGGACCCATATGCTGAATTGGGGTATGGCACCCCCACTTCAGTTCTTACCAGGGCGAGCTTCCCATGTGGGAGGCCTCCGGTTTGGACCCCAGCTCATGGGGGTGTGCCTCCCCATGCAGGAGGCTCCTACCCAGGTCCTGCCCTGAGCGGCCCCCCACCCACCCATGTGGAATGAAACTGTGTCAAAAACTGATGATGTACAACTGTGGAGACTGTTCTGGGCCCTCCCCCTTTTCTCTGTCTCTCTCTGTCTCTGTCAAAAATAATAAATCTTTAAAAAATATATATTTATGTATAAGGATATTCACTACAGCACTTGTTATAAAGCCAAAAAGAAAAAAAAAGAAAAAAGAAAAATGACCTAAATGACCTAAATGTCCTATAATAAGGAGCTAGTTAAATAAAATTGTAGCACATTCAAGTGATGAAATATTGTGCTTGCACAAAAAGACATGTTTTTGAAGAGCATTCATAACACGGCAACACAAAGAAAAAACAGTGACTAAAAAACAGATACAAAACTGCATTTTCAGCTTCATATCAATAATGCCCGTGGGGGGTGGTAGAGAGAGAGAAAAAGAGTAAGTATAAAAGGCCTAAAACATCAACTAGTTAAGACTGCTCATTTCGAGGTGATCAGATGGTAAGTGAAATAGTACTTTCTTCTTTACAGTTTTTGGATTTTCTAAGTTTTCTGCACTAAATCTCCCTAAAACAAGAAACAGCCTAACAGCCCAGCCAACTGCACTGCCCGAGATTTCAAAAGAGAGCAGGGTGCTCACGTGGATGGCGCGGTCTCCTCTGCTCTTCTCTCCATGGGCTGCCTCCAGGTCCTTCTCTAGTCTCTCCTTCTCCTGCTGCAAGTCGCTCAGCTCCCAGGCGACCTTCTTAATGTTTCTGCGCAGTCTGTGGTTCTCTGTACTCTTGGTGAGGTTTTCTGAGTGCAGCTCAGACAAAAGGGCTTCCTTTTCTAGCAAAGCAGCCTCATAATCTTCAGACCCCTAGAAGAGGAGAGAGAGGAGAGACAGTGAGTTCTAATAGCTTGTTAAACAACCAAGGAATCCTTGTTTCTTTTTCACCTGGTGGGTGGGTGAAGATTAACATAAACAACATTCAGGACCCAAAGCACAAATAACATGAAGATTTTGAAATAACTCAGGGTAATGTTTATGTTATGATATTGATGTTAATGAGTGGTGGGCAGGCTACAATGCTATAAAGAAATATTTTTTAAACTAGAAGGGAGAGCCCAGAATGTTAACAGTAGTTGTCTTTCATGGATGGGAATATAGTTGACTACGTTCCATCACTTCTGTATATTTTCAAATGTTCTAAGGTTACTGAGCATGTAACTTTTATAATGTGTTTTTTTTTTTTAACAATTTATTATTTTTTTTTTTTTAAAGATTTATTTTTATTGTTTTTGACAGAGAGAGAGATACAGAGACAGAGACAGAGAGAAGGGGGAGGGCCCAGAACAGTCTCCATAGTTGCACATCATTTGCTTTTCCACACAGTTTCATTCCACAGGTGGGCGCGGGGCTGCACAGGGCAGGAACTGGGCTGGGATCTCACCCCAGTGAGAACTAAACTGGGGGAACTCCCCAGTTCAGCATATGGGTCCGCATGGGCCGGGGCCGGGATTCAATCCTCGGTCCCCGGGGCTGCAAAGTGAGTGCTTAACCCACTGAGCAATCCGGGCTTCCCCAAGTAAGATTGTTTTTAATGAGAATATCCAGTGCTGGTGAGCTTATTGTGAAATGGCACAATACTCACTTTGCAATAACTGTCCCAAGCATCTAGAAGCCAGGAAATATGCTGGCAGGAATGTAAATTGATATAACTCCGGATGGACAGACTACATATATACATATATACACATATACACATACATACACACGAAGTATGTGTATACTATATAAACATGTTCACACACATTCCAATAATTCCATTCCTAGGATTCAATCTCAGGGAAAGAATCTAAAATACGGGAGTGGGGGAGCCTTATACACAAACTCATTCATCCCAGGATTACTTAGAACAGTAAAAAAAATGACAAACAACCTAAATGTGTAAGAATATGAAAATGGATAAGTAAAATAAGATAAAGCTACACGGTGAAATCTTAAAACTCTATTTACAAAGAGTTGGTAACATGGGAATATTTCTAAGTCACAATATTATATGAAAAAATGAAAGACCAAATTATAAAAAAAAAAAAAAATCATTCATAGAAAAAAACCTAGAAGAAAAAAATATCAAAACATTAATAGTGGTTAGGTGATTTCCTGATTTCCCATTTTTTCCTTTTTGTAGTCTTTTAAAAAGAATTTTTCTGGAGCATATAAAACACTTATCATTAAGAAATACTTATATATTTTTAAATCTGTTCTTTGAATTAAGACTGGGCACAAGATTAAAAATTCAAAAGCAAGATACACTGGTGCTGTCAAGGTCACAACTCCGACTGTGGAGTAGAGGAACTGGCTCCAAGTTTTCGGCCTTTCCAGGACACGCATCTTCGCCACCCGTGACAGGCACATGTAGTTGTTCGGGAGAGGTGAGCTACAACCTAGCTAATCTGGAGGTGAGGAGGGGCTCAGCTGTTTCCAGGCCACCTACAACCCAGCCATCTGGTCCCATGTTTCCCCAACTGCTATTTAGGACACAGCAATAGAGACCGAGAGAGAACTCCATTCAAATTTCAAGGTAGGTTTTATAGAAGCTTCTGTTTCAGTTTCCCTTAAAATTAAAATACACTAAGTAAAATGAAGTGGGAAAAGCTAGGTCATAAAAAAAATTAAAAGAAAAGAAACAATGGCTGAGAAAATGCTCATCTTGAACAATCTTCAGTTACCTTTTATTAAGCACTGATTATATATGTAGTGCTAAAATAGGCACTTTTACACACATAGAATCTCTATTTCTCTATATACCAACCCTACAGTATAAAGTATACACATCAACTATTCTTTAAGTAACTGAGATCATTGTAGATTTGCATGTAGATTTCTGTATATGCTTTACCCTTTATGTAATATCTTGTGTAATTGTAGTTGAGAACTATTAAATGACTAGCCTCTCATCAGACCAAAGTGATTAAATCTGGGATTCAAATGACTCCAGAGCCTGTGTTGGCTCCACGACCATGTCCATTCCAGTGCAGATTCCAATTAATACCAATGAACTACCAAGAATTAAATCAAGAACTAAACTCAAAGAGGAATGGCTAACGACAGAAACATGTTAGGAGCTTGTTAAACATAAAACAGCAATGATTATTATTAAAATAAGTTACTATAAATTATAAAGTGATGAAAGTCCTGTGGGATTATCACACAAATAATGATGACAAACCCTATTTAAAAAAAAATAGAAAGAAAAACTAAGCTCACAGAATTCAAATTCATACATTCTATTCACTTCATAAAAACACTTTCTATATTAAACTTTCCTTAAATGGCAATTTGAAAACCTTCTTTGGAGAGTTTACCTTTTCCTGCATGACACCCTGCTTTTTGAATTCCATCTCAACAGTTAGGTGCTTATCATCAGTGGCAAACATTCAGCCCAATTAGACACTGTCAGAAACTGAAGGCCAAATACAATATTAAACAAATCATTCTTCCCCACAGTGTGAGTTTATAAAGACAGGGTCAGAAATCTCAGAGTTCAAAATCCAGTTCTAGCTGTGTGACTAGGGAGAAGTTAAATCCCCTGAAGTTCAGTTTCCTCATCTGTGAAAGTAACGATCTCTATTTCACAGGGCTGTTGTGAAGATTACATACGATACACAAAGTTCCATTTCAGTGGGTGCAGAAAAGATAAACCTAATTCCCCTTTTCCATCACTTACTCCATTATCTTTCATTTCCAACTGAAAGATCACATGGAGAGTTTCCACAACTAAAATCTATGTGTATAATACCATTAGTAGAGAATATGAAAAACAGACCAAAGTAACTACTATATTTTATGCCAGAAGATATACCACCCAAATTAAGGACGAGTTAACATTTGTTGAGTTATAATTTGTGCCCAGATACCTTCTTGTTTAATCCTTGTATGAAATAGATGATGTAAGTGGGATTATCTGAACTTTTCAATGAGCAAGGAGGCTGGGAGAGTTCAGATATCCTGTCCAAGGTTACAAAGTTAGTGAAGAGCAGATTCAAGTTTCAAATCCATGTCCCACTCCACGTTCTTCCCAATAAGAATAATATGGTACACATATACAATGCAGCTGTTTAAAGACTGTTTTAAAGCATAGATACACATACACACAAGTTCATGTGAAACTGCTAAAACCTGAGTAAGGTCAATGGCTTGCACCAATGTCAACTGTCCCGATTGTGCTATTGGACTACAGTTACACAAGACATTACATAAAGGGTAAGAAACCCACTATATGTGAAATCTACAATTACTTCAAAATAAAAATTAAAAACAAAACAAAACAAAAAAACAGATTGGGTAGACCTAGATATAATGCCACAGCAAGAATGTTAGATGGAAAGAGGAAAAAAGATTATAGAACAAAATACAAATTATGATCCTATTTAATTTTTCAAAGGTTATATGTATATATAATAAATATGCATTAAAAGAATCCAGGTGCTAATAGTGAATATCTTTAGATGTGAGTTTATTGGTAACTTATCAACCTTTTTCCACTATTTTAATTATTTTATAAATTTCCTACAATGTGCAATTTTACTTTTACTGGACAGAGAGGGCAGGAAAGATAATGTCATTTTCAATTTGAAAATATAATTTTTAAATGGGTAAAAAATATTTCTTTAATGGGAGCAGCCAGCCCACACTGTAACTGTCACAATATCACTCCGTGACTGAAATTCATGTCTCTGCACTGTGGCAGCTGCTCTAACAGTCTGAATATTACTTGCTGTTGCTTCAGTATCAGGCTTGAGGCCCACCCTGTGAGCTTTGCTATAATGTTTTATTCATGCTGAAATTAGTTCAAATCAGATGATATCCCCAAAAGGTCCCAATACGTGAGAGAAAATGCATTTCAAGTATCTGTGCAGCATGGAAACTATGAACACCTCTTAGTGAAATAACCAGTGTAAGCACCCTGTGTGCACTGACTCACACACACAGTCAGAACAGTGGAAAGAACACACACTTGGCCATCAGACTCCAGTCCAAGTTCCAGCAACCTGTCGGTGCAATAAACATGTCACCTTGTGGGTAAGGATTAGGTGAGTGCTCTGGGGACAGACAACCAGGCATGAGGAGCCTGTCGAGTTTCAACAGTTCCTGATCTCTTGGCAAGAAACCTGGCTGACACCATGTGTGACAATACCTCACTCATTCTGAAAGTCTTTTGACTAGGACTAAGGGTTGTGAAATTAATAGATGTACATACAAATCTGGGTAACACTTAAATGCAGATTACTTACTTTCCTTCATGGCCCAACATAAGTAAAATATCACAACACTTGTACGGAAGTCTGATCTCTCTGCCTATCAATTGCCACCATAAATTTTTTTCTCAAACAATGAGAAAAACAAATGGTTTTCCTAAAATTTCATTATTTAAACCTTGTTATTTTCTAAGCAAGTAAAAAATCTCAGTGAAAAAGTATGATCTCAGCTCCATTTCATCAACCACTGTCAAAACGGTGGGGAAGGCAAGTATGAGAATGCAGAGCAGAGATTTTCCTATACATCTAGTGCACCAGAATTTAAACCAAACTCCTTCAATTCTTCTTATTGTGAACCAAAGTTTTGCTTGCAAACGGCATGGGAGATGAATCTTAGGAATCAAACCGTCTCAAATTAGATTCCACTTCTAATTCCTACTTTACAACTAAAAATGACATGGGTGGAGGTGTGTGAGGGGAAAGCTTTAAGCAATATGGACTTAGGCAACAGAACTTTGTTGTTAGTAATAGGTACACACTGTACAGGGAAACCAGAAACATGAAAAGAAAATGTCAAAATAATGAAAAACACAGGACTGAAATTAGCATGAGAGGAAGATCAAGGGGATCCTTGCGAAGGAGGGAAAAAGAGAAAAGGCAGGTGAAATCATCAAGGACTGAAACAGACACCTGACAGGGAGCAGGTGGGACTAAAGAGGCCAGGTGAGGGGAGCAACGGGATGACAGGTGAAGACGCAGGCTTGGGAGTGAGACTGGCTCTGGGGTCAAACCCTAGTCTGTCGCTTACCACTTCTGTGACTCTGAGCAAGCTACCTGCCTCTGAACCTGGACTTTCTGAGAAGCACTAGGATATTCAAAGCACCTACTTCGTGGAGCTAATGTGCAGATTCAGTGAACTAATCCATGAAGAACACTGTTTTCCTTGGTTCCTTTCAGCTGCGAAGTCCTGACTTCACCAGGCATATGCATCTAAGACACAATCATTCCAACCAAGTGAATGCTCACCTGGAATTTCTGGTTCTGTGCTTTCTGGTGGGCCTCTCCAGCTTTAGCAAAGGCAGCACTGAGCTCTTCAATTTCAGAGTTAAGTTCTTCAACCTGGGTAAAAATAAGGGTTAGCAGCCAAGTATACAACTGGGCTCCTCCTATCTCTGCATGGCCCAAATGCTCCTCCTGCTAAATTGAGTAGTGCTTATAATCAAGGGCTTTGTAGTCAGAACAAGCCTGAAGCCAGAAAAGTGGGATTTCTAGATTAGCTGTCTACTAGCTGGATGACTTCAGGCATAGAACTTAATCCCTATGAGACTCAATTCCCTCAAAAATAAAATGAGGACACCACCACTCACCCGACCACAGAATTGTTGGATTCCATGAGGTAATGTGCAGTGGTGTGAAAATAATGCCTGGCTCATACCATTGCTACTATAATTATTATTATCATTATCCACATGGATGATTCACCCAACACACCAGCCTGGCTATTCCCAGAATTCCTCATCTTCTAGTGACCTTCTCCTAGGCCCCAGAGTCGGCCACTAATAACCACAGTCACATGGACTTCGCCGGCACCCAGGTCCACCACTGGTGTCACTACATATAAGTAGGTCTCCCATCTCAGCTGAGTCCTGACCTCCAACACATGATACAAAGTTTAACTACTACTGTTGTGAACCAGCTCTCTGTTGCATCTGACATGAGTGACTGCTCAAACTCTTGCTCTCCTTCAACTTCTTCAACACCAGTTTCTTGTTAGCTTTATACTTCTACAAGCCTTTCTCCCGTCTCCTTTGTCCATTCCTCTTCCTATACCTGGAATTCTGATGTCCCCTGCAGTCCAGTCCTCAGCCTTCTTCTTTCCCACCCTATGCTCTCCTTGGATAAGTGGATTAACTCTCAGAATTTTAACTCACACCTGTTTCAGAGTGACTCCAAGATCTATACCTTTAGACCTGAGTCTTTAGACTTAGAGATCTACCTGCCTCCTGGGCAGTCCAGACTCCTCAAAGTCATTACTTCCAAAAAGACTCATCACCTCCATCACCACCTCCCATCTCGTCATCATACTCCATTTTCTATGCTTCTGAGTTTTTTGGTGGCATGACCATATCCCTAGTCATGGCAGCCACAGTCATCCTTGACTGCTCCTTCTCTCCAGTACTAATTATCAAGTTTCCCCAAACTTACTAATTATTAATTATTTCTAATTTTATTTCTTGAATAAACCCACCTCTCCATTCCTACTTTCTATGACCACTATTCTCATTCAGCCTTTCTGAATTAGGTGGCTCTCACCTCGGCTACTAGCCTCCCTGCCTCCATTCTCTCCCCTACAATCCACTCTCTGGATATAGGCAGGGACCATTCTAAAATGCAAATGTAATCACACCCTTCCTGTTTAAGTGCCTTTGGTGACGTGCCAACCAAGAGCAGTAAAACATGGGTAGTTCCACCACCATGGCCTGGCCCCTTGCAATCTCTCCACCTTCTTCTCTCACCTCATTTAAGTTCTGCACCTGATGTTCCAACAACCTCAAATTGCTTTTGGTTCCACAAAAACATACCAGGCTCATTCCCAATTTAATGCCCTGACCAATGTTCTCCCCTCTTCATGAAATGGCCTCCTGGTCTCCACCTTCCTTCCCAACCAACTCCTATTCATCCTTTAAAACTCAGCTCAGGGGAAGCTGGGATGGCTCAGTGGGTTAAGCGCCCGCTTTGCAGCCCCAGAGCCCAAGGATCGAATGCCAGGCCCGGCCCATGCGGACCCACATGCTGAGCTGGGGTGTGTCCCCAGTTTGGTTCTTGCCGGGACCTATGTGGTAGGTTCCCAGCCCAGTTCCTGCCCTGCGCAGCCCCATGCCCACCTGTGGAGTGAAACTCTATGGAAAACTGATGCTGTCGACTATGGAGACTGCTCTGAGCCATTCCCATTCTCTCTGTCTCTCTCTGTCTGTCAAAAAAAAAAACAGTAAAAATAAATCTTAAAAAAAAAAAAACTCAGCTCAGACACCTGGTCCTAGAAGTACCCTTCCCCCACATACACACCCTAATCTGGATTAGGTCCTCTTCAGCCCACTTCCACAGCCCCCTGGACTTCCCTCAATCACCACACCCTCACACTGTCTTTCTTCCTCACTAGGCTTGAGGGCAAAATGGGGTTTTCTTCTCTCTTTCTGTGCCTAGCACAGTCATTACAGCACAAAAGATTGCTATCCCAATGACAAGAAAACAGGTGGGACCATCAGCCTTGGATCCCAAAGCAACAACCCAGGTAGCTATCTAACTGGTTCACAGTCACGGCCTTGCCCTCCATCCTCAACTCCTGTACCTCAATTTTCTGTTGTCTTTCCAAAGAGTAGACCTGCATTGTTCAATATGGTAGCCACTAGCCACATGCGGCTGCTGGGCACTTACTTTGTGGTTAGTCTGACTTGAGGTGTGTTGTAAGCAAATGTTTAAAAAATGTTAAATTATCTCATTATTACTTTCATTTTATTGATTGGATGCTTAAATGATAACATCTGACAGATATACATTATTAAAGTTAACGTCACTGATTTCTTTTAATGTGCCTGTTAGAAAATTTAGAACCACCTATGTAACTCACATACTTATATTGGACAGTGCTAAATTAGGCACTCCAAAAGAACTTCTCATTGACTAAAGGACCCTGTCCCACCTTCTGTAGTCATCTAAGCTGTCTCATAAACTTTTTAACTAAAGCTAAAAATTCAGGGGAGGACAGGCCAGTTGCAGAAGCTACTAAAGAAAAATCTCACTCGAGGTGTATCAGACATACCTCTTTTTCCTTTGACTTTAATGCCATGGTTAGACCTTGGATGGCTTTATCCCTCTTTAAACTATTTTTCTTTTCTGTAGCAATTTCTCTTTCCTTCTCTCTCAGGTCCTTCTCAAGTGCCTGAATTAGATTAGAAAAAGATTCAGTAAGTCGATATGTTCCAACCAAAATGCACTGTAAATATATCTTTAAGAGCACACTCAAATGCGGTTATTCTATCTTATTCCTGTCAACCTCTGATTAATGTCTCCAAGTGGAGCTGAACGTAGTGGCATCAGCTCCAAGTTACTGTGTTAGTGCTCCCGGCAACAGGGCTGGGTGAAAGAAAGGGGATTGGATCAGTTAAGATGCTGACAGCTATTCCTATGGGAAGGACTCCAACACGTTCTGGAATTTGAATAGTCACATCAGAGTCTTTGAAACTGTACCAGGTTATTTGGGGGAAATAACAGATCATTAATTTCATTCCTTAATGCTACAAAAGCTGGCAGAGAATTTGGCTTGATGGAGACTGAACATACACATTTATAGTCTGAGTTCATTTCTAAAGATAATCACTGCTGCCTCCCTCCCACGCTGTCGTGAGGATCAAATGAGATAATGGACATAAAAGCACTTTCTAAGCTGGTGGGTGCTATACAAATGCTGGCTGCTGTGACTAAGGGACCATGGAGCAATGGCTTCGCATCAGACTGGCAGCTCTGCATCCTCGCTATCCCTCTTCTGAGCTACATGACCTTGGGTGAGGGACCTCACCTCTCTGAGCCTCACTTGCCACAACTGCAAAACGGGGATGCCTACTTCACAGTTAATGCAGAGACTGAGAAACCCTGTCTACAGTGCCTAAAGCCTGACTGGCAGACAGCAGCATCCAAAGAATGACAGCTACTGTCACACAGAATTATCTAGTGCACTCAGAACACAGTAAGAGACAAGAAATAAATCTTCAATACATTTTTTAAAACTGCATCAACATACCTGGATCTTTTCTTCAAAGCGGTATCTCTCCTTCTGGCGCTCCATTTGCGCAGCCTAAGAAAAGGCATTAATTGATGCCCAGAAGCAAACCCACAATCCAACAGCTTCCCCAGAATAATTAAAACGAGTACCGTTCCCCAATGCTGTGAAGTACATGAAAACAGGTGTCCACTCTTCTCTGTCTCACCCAAAGTCCCACCGGAGTGAAGAAAAATGTAAAGACGAGCAACCCACATTGGTCAATGCTCAGCCCCACCAGAGGGTAAATCAAGGAGCTACTGGGCAATGAAAAAGGCCTACAAAGGAACAGAGCCTAGAAGTAAGCAAGGGGGTTAAAAACAGCAGGAGACAAAGGCTGTTTACGGTCAAAAACTAACCGGTGAGGCTAAAGAACCCACTGCTGTGTTAGGGACAAAGGAGACCCTGGCTCCACAAAGAAATCAAGACTTGTCGTGGGCATCTAGAGAGTCCCCTAATGTGAACGTACCACACACAGCAGCCACCCCTGGGGGAAGGTCTCAACGAGGCCTACCTGTACATCCAGTGCCTGCCCACCCTCTTCCAAAGCGCTTGCATGGAGGCCGCCTATGTGGGGAAGGGGCCAGGAGGGTTTACAGTCGGTACTAGTAAAGCATCTCTTGAAGACTGGGAAAATATAACAGCTCCTCCGAGCTGAGCCTGTTTCTAAACTCGACAAGGGATCGTGATCTCCACCTCACAAGGTGGCCAGGCGGTACATGAGATGGCACACTGAACCTCGTTGTGCGTTGGCAGGCCCAATACAGGTTAGCTCCCTGTCCCCACTGTCTCTGAAGTTAGACCAGAGTGGGCCTTGAGCCACCTCTAACCACAAAAGGTAAAACAGGCAAGTACCACAATTTTATCCTAAGGAAACTCAAAGAATGAAAATAAAGTCCCCAGCAGCAACAAATTAACACATTGTAAAACAGAGGCAAGCAGGTATGGACTGTTATTTTTAACCAACTCTACATAAACACGAGGCCCAAAGGGAAAACAAATGCCAGGGCCCCTGACAAAGGAGGTTTCTGCTAACTCCTCAGCTGACAGGGAGTTAATATTTAGAAGCAGACTGTGTGTGAACCGTGGGGACTGAACGTGCATTCCATTTCCCAAGGAAGAGTCTGGTCTGCTAATTAAAGTCCCCCCTTTATGTCCTGTCACCTCACCTCAGTTTCTCTCTCCTTTTCTTCCCTCAGAGCAGCTGAAAGTCCTTGGAGCTCTTCAGATGACACATTCTCATCAAGAGACGCCATCTGAGATTTCTCTTCTTTAAGGCGCTGAATTAAAGCTTCTTTGCTCTTCAAAGACAGCTTCAACTCCTCAATCAGTCTAAAAGAGAACACAATTTAAATATTAATTCTAAGCTGTTCTCTTAGCTCGGTGGAGCAAAAGGAGGTGGGAAATGGGGCTAGGCATCTTCAAAGTAGACATGTCCAATGACTGAACATAAACAACCACATTGTGCAGGCTGGAGACTACGGGACAGAATTCATGTGACATAAAGAGTCCCCTCACCTCCAGCCTGGCCCTGGTTGATCCAACAACCTCTGAGCTGCCAGTCTTACTGGGGCCCCACCACCAGCATTACTAGTTTTTTGACCAAGAATCTTTTCTCCAAAAGAAGGTGGCACTTAAGTATAAACAAACATGACTAATAAAGCAGAACTATTCTGGTAAATGTAAAAGAAAACACACACACACAACAGATAACATCCGCCAAGGCATCTCAGGGCAAAGTTTAAAATATACTAACTTTCGAGAAAGGCCAAACTCCTGGGAAAGGCATTTTGGCCCTGCAGGCCGGAGGTCCTGCTGGAGAGCCTCAGGAAGCCATCACCTGCCCCATGGGCAGTCAGGGGCCACCCGCCCAGTTTTCTCCAAAAGCCAGGCTGTTCTCTGCCTCTACACCTTCGTTCACACTATTCCCTGCACCTAGAATGCCCTTCACAACCCTACTCCCACCTCTACCTGATGGAACACCCGTCATCCTGCCAGATTAGTTAGGCATTATTCTCCTCAAAGAAGCTTTGCCAACTAACACCCCCAGAGTCCCCGTCAGGCAGAGGTGAACACATCCTTCTCAAGGCCACCAAACTACCCTATCGGCTGTTCCTGACCACAGCCAAGTTATTAGGCTCTCCAAGCCTGCATTTCCTCAGCTGTAAAATGGGGATAACCTGCTTATGTGGAAGGGAGATAAGCTATTTAAACCAGCCCTACATAGCTCCTGGCATATGGCAGGACTCAACAAACGACAGTTGCTCTAATGATTATTTTGTTAACATTCAATAATTAGCATCTTGTCAATGGATCCTAAGAAGAGTGCTTGTAGCTGAGCCTAAAAGTAACTGACTGTGGCAGAAAGAGCACAGGCTTGGGAGTCTGTGAGAGCTGCCCCGGCTCCCAGGGTGAAGGTGCACGGGGAGCTCCCAGCAGTTACCACACCTGGCAATGCACAGGAGCCATGGTCTGAATATTTGCAGCCCCCCAAATTCATATATTGAAAACCTAACCCCCAAAAGTGATGGCATTAGGAGGTGGAGTCACTGGAAGATGAGGTCATGAGGGTGGAGCCCTCACAAATGGGTGGAACAGCTCTTTATAAAGGAAGCTCCAGAGAGAAAGGATACCTTGAAAGTCCCTCACCTGACCAGGTGGCACCCTGATCCTGACCTTGAGGCATCAAAAACAGTAAAATAAATTTCTACTGGGGAAGCCGGGATGGCTCAGTGGGTTAAGCGCTCACTTTGCAGCGCCAGGGACCAAGGATCGAGTCCCGGCCCCAGCCCATGCGGAACCATATGATGAACTGGGAGCTCCCCCAGTTCAGTTCTCTCTCTGTCTCTGTATCTGTATCTCTCCCTCTCTCTGTCAAAAATACAAATAAATAAAAATATAAAAAAGCAATAAAATCAAACTTTAAAAAATAAAAAAAATAAAAAATTTCTACTGCTTATAAGCACCCCAATCTGTGGCATTTTGTTACAGACCCCAGATGGACTCAGTCCTGTCACACCTTCCAAGTTTTCAAGAGAAGCTGGATATCCACTTTTACATAAAACTAGATTAAAAAAAACATATATTAACAACTAGTTCAAATTTTTAAAAACACTGTGTGAGCCAAATAAAACATGTCTGTTAGCCATATTTGACCCGCAGAGCTCCTCAATGTTAACAGCCTTAGAGACATAGACTAGCTTTCAGGTCACATTGAAGGAAATCAAGTAGCTAATGTTCATAGCTTTGAAGAGGGCCGTGGGAGCCCACAAGGACATGCTAGTGAGGGCCCTGCCCACAGTGATCAGCTTGTGAGGCAGAACTGGGCTCATCCACCCGGGGCATGGCCACAGACCCTCACTCCAGTCCGTGCTCAGCAGCTCACCTTCTGTTAGCTTCCTAGTCGAGTCCCAGGAGAGTCCCACCACAGAAAGGGCCACACCCGGAGCAGCAGAAATCCAGAACCAGCACCTGGCTCTGCACTGGTCTCTGGGAGGGTAGATGGGGACATCCACCCACAACCAACATTTTTGCCGTGCTGACAATCAGGTTTCTGCGCCTATCCAGCCAGACCTACAGGAGCCCCAGGAAGCCCCAGCTTTTAGCAAGGCCCTGACCTGACCATCCACATCCATGGAGACCCCCACCACCTGGACCCCAGGAAGTACTCAACCAGAATTAGCCCCTGCTAAATTCCCTCTTCCAGAAAGATGAGAAGCCAAGCTTCTGCAGCGTGTGCTACAGGGACCACTTTCCCCCCAATTACCTTAAACTGCAAGGGGCTCCACACCTTTGCATGTGTTGCTCCCTCTGTGACATGGCTTCCTCACCCAGCTGCCAGCACTCCTGCTAAGCCTTCCCTGCCCACGCCCTGCAGAGCTAATCACTTCCTTGCTTTTGTCACAGCACAGAAACCAGGACGTACCCCTATCACCAATGAAGACCTTGTTTTTACATCTGTCCCCTCCCACACTGGGAACTCCACAAGGAAGATAGTGCTTATCTCTGCATTTCTGGCACTCAACCCAAGACTTGCTCAGTAGTCGGTTAAGGAATAAATCTTTATCTAATTGAGGCCTTAAGCCATATGCCCAAGCACCACCTGGACTCTCCTCTTGGATACCCACAATCCCTCAACCAAACATGTCCCACCCCCTCTACCTGCAAACACCCCTTTCTCCCTTTTTGTCCCCACATTCGGCAAAATGCCCAGTTGCCCAGGCTCAATTCCTATGTAAGAGAGCATCTCCGCAGCGTTTTCCCTCAACCCCAAACCCAACCAGCCACCATGCCCTTCAAGCTAACAAGTTTTGTCACCTCCATCCTGGTCACCATCATCTCATCTGGGCTCTGCATCCCACCCAGCCCCAGGGCCAATCCACCCTCACAGGGCAGCCAGAGGGATCTCTCCCAGTTTCTATCTGATCCACTCATTCCCCACTCCCCCACCCCCAACTCTTCAGTGGCTTCTTACCGTACATGTCCTGAGGACAAAACCCAAACTCTTCAACAAGGCTCACAGATCTGTCTCAACTTCCCTATCCTCTCTTCACAGCTTCTTCCAGAGGAGGACACTCTGTCATGCTGCACTTCTTTCAGTTTCCTGATTGTGCAGTGTGTCCTTTTGCCTCTGGACCATCGCACGTAAGGTTCCCAAAGCCTGAACACCCGTTCTTCCTCCTTATCCTAGTACTTTCTCTAGGAAGCTTTTCCTAATCCCTCCAAACTGGGTTAGATAAATATACCAACCCAGAATTTCTCCCACCCAGCCATTATCACTGTTCCTGCCCTCTACTCCTTGCACCAAGCTAATGACAAGCTTAAAGACTGCCTAAAGTCCATAGAGTCCACCAATTTCTCTGGACCAAACGGCACACATTTATTCCTGGACAACAGAAGAGCTGTATTTGGTCTACATTGTGTTGGCCCCTTGCACTATATAGTTTTGACCCTCAGTCTGCATTAAAAGATATGATGGAAAACAGGTCACAAAGAGTTCACTAGTATTTACTGTGGGGATGCAGTCACTTCCTGCTCCCTTTGGGAAGATCCACAAGAGAAATTTCTCTCTGACAATGTCAGGTAAAACTGGGCTTCTCCTGAGTTATTAGCTTGTTTCATCTTGTGAGCAATTTGAATCTTACATCCACCAAGATTGTCTTTCTCTTTTCCCTCTGGCTACCAGGAAGCTTATAGCCAAAACTAAATGCTAAATTTAGTATCAGAGTAGAAATTTCCAGCATGAATTTCTATCTACTAGCTCCATCCTCTTATCACGATCCATTCTTTTTCCTTTCACCCTGATTTATCCCGTTTTCTCACTGTGGGAAATGAATAGAAAAGGAAGGGCAGAAAGGAAAGAAGGAAACAATTCTTTCCCCATGCAGTCAGATAAATGACTGTCGGTGTACCACAGGGACAAGAGCCAGACCTGTCTTTCTCTTCCAGGAGCAGAGCCACATCCAAGTCCCCCTCGTGCATCCTCTTCACCTCCGAAAGCTTGTGTTCCAAGCTCACCCGAAGAGCCTTCTCCGTGTCTGCCCCTGCTAAGGCCCTTTCCAGTTCCGCTTGGGCAGCTTTCACATCCTAGAGTTAAATTAAATGCATTTGATGCAATTTTTCAATACAATTGGGAACATTTTGAAAGGAAATTGGATTAAAATATAAATATTTATGACTTTTTCTCTGGCACATTTCCCCTCCCTGAAGTGTACTATACACAGGAAGAATCGGTAATAAATACATTTGCCAGCCATCTTTCCTTCTTGTATCCTGAAGAGTAATTGGCATTTCCAATGGAAAAGACTCAACTCTGTAAGAACTGTTTTGGTTTTGAAAAATCAGATCAATATTTACAGCTCAATGAGAACAAGGAAAAATGTGCCTCTCAATACCTAAATACACATAAATTCCAAAGAGTCACCATAATCTCCATGCAAATTCACCCCACACCCCACCACCCCCTCACTATGTTTTTTTAGATAATGACTACACAATTCCAGAGTCTAATACATATTCTATAACTCCAAAGTGATTTAGGTGGTGAAAAACTATGTTCTTTCTGCGAGCTCACAGAATCCAACCAGGAAATTATCTAAATCACACAGGCAGTGCCTGTTAGGTAAAAAGGCCCTGGTGCTCATGCAAGTGACCTGGGAGTAGACAGGGATCTCTAACTACTCGTGCTAACTGCCTCTCCTTCGTCACAAACATAAAAGTCAAATTGAACTGGGTTCAAAACCCAGCTCGCCCAATTATTTGCTGTGTGATCTTGGGTAGTCACTTATCCTCTCCGAGCCCCACCTTCCCAATCTATAAAACAGGAATAACCACCCACCCATCAGAGCTGTGAGACTGTGTCAAACGCCTGCTGCACCACAGGAAGCTCGGAAAATGCTGGCGTCCTCCCTGCCCTGTCCCTCCAGTGCCTCTCCCACCACTGTCTCCCCAAGAAGCTTGCCTGTCAGTCTCAGTGATAGGTGGGGAAAGTGATTTCCCAATATCCTGGGACAACAAACAGTATTTCCTGAGTGCCTACTCGATGCCAAGCTTTGCAAGGAGCTAAGTTGACAGACTAGAGCAGTTTAGGACATTTGCTCTGCAGCCAGAACGTCAAGCACTTACTACCTATGTCACCTCTGTGCCAATGTCATCATGGTTTTCTTTTTGTTTTTAAAGGACGATAAAAACATTTATCTCCTCGCTTTGCTGAAGGGATGAACTAGATCAGTGTATATAAAAAGCTGAGATGGGTCATCTCAGCCATGATACGGCCTCGGTGAATTGTTAGCACCACTGCTGTTATTATAGTTACTACTGCAAAGCAGGTAGCAGGTATTACTAGCTTCACTTTACAGATGAAGAAGCAGAGGCTCAGGGAAGGCAAATGCTTTATCCAAGGTGACAAAGCTAGTTAAGTGACAGAGCTAGGACTCAAACCCAGTACTGTCAGTTATGCTGGCACCCCAAAACACTGGGAAGCACTTATGGGGGAAAAATGAACGAAGCAACAGGTTCAGTTTCTTAAGTCTCACAATTGTCTTAAATAAAATTGAGAACTCTGGCTCAGAAGACCCTTCTTGTGGTTCCAGCTCTACCACTTACAACCATGACTAAGTTTGTCACCCTGTCTAGGGAGCCTGTTTCCTTGTCTGCACTGTGGACCTAATATCTATACATCCCTATGAGGCTGATAGAAGGCTAATAGGAACTTCATGACTGTAAGCTGCAAAACACAATACAAATATATCCTCTTATTGTATCCAGAAGTACTTTTTGGTGCTATTTCTCCTCATCTCTGCTAAGAAGAATCAGGGTTTCAGATAAAGAAAGTGAGATGAAACAACAAACTTCAAATACCAAGAATTGAGTAATTAGTATTATGTAATACCAGCTTTAAATGGAGGAAAACTTTGTAACACCTAGAGATACGATTTCTTCACCAAGAAACATCCTGATGCTCATCAGTCACTAGAAGCACCTGAGAATCAGGAGGAGGAGCTACACACAGTGGCTCCCAAGAAAAGGCCACCAACACGGGTAGGACAGTGGCCCTGAGGCTGGACAGAGACTGCACAGCACAAGCACCCACAAATTGGGAAATCTGAGACCAGAATGGCCAGTTTGCAGGGTATAATATATAATTTCTATATGAAAAGTATCTAGAATGGGGCTGGAACCCAAGAGATGCTCAATAAGGATGGCTCTTGTTTCTGCTAAAACTCTGACAATTTATGAAAAGAGGAGCAATATTCTACATGCTCCATTATTAATGCACTGTAAGAAACACACTCTCCCCGGGGTTTTCAGACTTGCCTCTTGTAAAAGGAACATTCTCTTGGTCAGAAGATCTTCAACCTGCTGCACCTTCTTCTGAGCATCCTCTTTTACCCGCCGAACTTCAGAGCTGCCCCCTTCAGCGAGGCTCTCCACTGCTTTGCTGCAAAAAGAGGCAAAGGTATAAAACACATGAGGGTCAGATGGTGATTTCAGTCACCCCAAGAGACAAGGAATATTTGTTAATCACCTCTCCCACAGGACTGTGCTGCGTTTCCTTTTTATTTTAATTAGTATCTGTAATTCAACAATGATCATACAATATGTGTATTATCAAATCAACACATTGCACACCTTAAACTTACACAATGTTGTATGTCAATAAAAATATATATAGTATCAAATTTCCCACCAGGAAACTTTCAACAAAGCACACCTCTTCACCAGTGGTAGAAGAGGGAGAGAGATGGTTTGACAAAACAATGTACAAAGAAACAGTATGCAAGAAGAATAAATCCTGGAGACTGAGGATTTGCACACTTCATCTTCTGCCTACTAGAGGGGGAAGCGTTTTAAACAGAGCACAACGATCTGAGGGAGCAGCAGCCACCACTCAGGGCATGTGGACAGATCGTGAGAGCAGCCCACACTTGGTGTTACCTTGACATAAAAGGCAGCCCCCACTGCTCTGACACCACAAAATGTTCTCTCCGCCTGACAAGCAGTGGTGGGGATAGGACACCAAAATCAGACACAGTACCAGAAGCACTGTTGCCTTTCACTTTGGTTCTCCCAAGGAGGGAAACAAGTGTCGGACATGAATTTGTGAGACATGTACTCACAGCAGTTCGCATCACATTTCTCAAATGTTTGCAGGTTTCCAGAAGGCAGAATAATATAAAGGAAATGGCTCCACCTAAAGCTGGTTACTCAGAAGAACTGCAACAGAACAAATTATTCACTACCAGCTTCCCATGCCCTACTTTAAGGGATATAAGATTTTTCAAAGCAAGAGCCACGTGACCAGACATACACATGTACAAGCCATGAGATTTTTTGACTCAGAATAATGGAAAGTCAAGAGGGTCATACTTGCTGTCCAAGCCTCAAAAATGAGCCGCCTACCAATAAAGGCTATATTCATATCTTGTTTCCTTTAACCAATAAGCCTTCAGAAGGCCCCAGTGTCATGATATCATTTTAGTGGAATTCAATGTGAACAACTGGAAAGAGAGAACACGGCTCTGAAGCTGAACAAATCTGCTTCCATTTTTACTCTTATGTCCTCAGCGTGACTCTGGGCAAATTACCTCTTATACCTCAGTTTCCTCATTTGAAGAATAAGATGATAAGCTCTTAGAATGCATGTGTTAACACATGTGGTGGCCACAGCATGGTGCCCTTTACTCTCTGATCTGAGTGCCACACGCCAGCCTGCTGTCCCTGATGCCACTTCTGAGAGGCTGTGAGAGGCACTGATTCTACCCTTTTCTGGTGTCTGAGCTGAGAATGGATCACCCGCTGGCTAGAACGAAAGGCCAGCACTGCCACTTCCTGATTGATGCCACGAAATGTCCTGAGCCCCCACTCCCTCAGCTCATTTCTTCATCAGTGCTGTCCGGAATTCCCAGGGATTCACAATCATCCCTGCCACTCTGCAAGTGGCATTACATGTGGCTGCAAGAATTCTGGCCTCGAAGCTTTTCCTTCCTGAGTCTGAGATGCAGGATTTTTCCAGTCACAAATTTCCTTGGTTTAAGGCCCATGGGCTTTAAAGAGGCTCCTCTACAAAATGGCTCACTCTATTTCCCATCCATACTCCTCCATCCTCACCCCACCCCACCCCCCGGCAAGTGCAAACATACCGTCTCCCTCCCATCAGCCCAGATCGAACCTTTATGTTTTACAGCTAGCATCACATACACTGTCAAGAGGCCGACTACAATTTTTAACAAGTACTGGTATTGTTCAGTTTGTTTGCATTTTAGTTATACCAATAAAATATACTCCCAGTAATAAATGTTCCAACTTTTCATTTATCATCTTTGTATTTTACAGTTACTGTAGCAATAAAATTTATACTTAGCAGTATGGTGCAATTTTCCTCTACTAATGGAATTATTGTTTTTGTTTGTGTTTTAAAGCTACAGAGATAAAATTTACTCCTGACAATGTGTCTGCTTTTGGTTTTAATGTCCCCTTATGGCAACTGATAAATAGAACAATGGAAAGCCAGTGAGCACATATGCATGCTTCACAGCAGGCAGAGTGGGCTCCGGCTTGGGCAAGTTCCCCCAGCTCCTCAGAGCCTCAGTTTCCTCTTTGCGCAAACGGGAACACTGGATGCCTCACTAACTGTTACAAATCAAATGCAATAAAGCATGTCAAGTGCCAGGCACAGGGTTTGGGGCAAAGAAGGATCTCAATAAATGTTAGTTCCTTCCTCTACTCTTTCTTTCCTTACTAAATTTCAGCCAACAGACAGGACAGATAACAAGAACTACAAAGAGAAAGGTTGAAAGAAACTGGTCTAATCCAGTTTTCCATCCAATACAAAAAAAGAACCTTCTATAAACACTACCCTCACTACTCCTTTTAACTGTCAACATTTCCTCTTGATTCTTTCCATTCTAATTATAGCTCAGTATGGAAAAGCAGGGGCTTTTCCCTTATCTTCCAACCCCCCCTCCCAAAAAAACCCATAAAACTCAAAAAGGGAGTTGAGGGCATTAATAAAAAGATACTTTTCCATCAACAAGAATGTACCCCCCATACTGCGAGGTGCTAGGCTGCCAGATATGTGGCAGGCAGTGTGCACGACCTATGGCAGGTAAGCCACACAAAGGCCCTATGAAGTAGGAATAGATGAGAAGCCAAGGCTCAGGGGTCACAGACCAACCTGTTGGTAGAGCCAACCCAGGCCCCTGCCCTTCCCACTGGCCCTGTACTCCAGTAAAGGAGAAGAGGCTGTTGACCTTAGAAGATGTACAGTCATGTTGGAGAAATGAGAAACACACAGAAAAATAGGTGCCTGAGACCTAGTGCTGGGCCAGAAGTCATAGATTTGAGTTCTAACCCCAGCTCTGACCTTTCTGGCTGGCTTTTGTCATGGCCCTTCCCCTCTCCAGGTCTAAATTCCCTCCTCTCTACAACGATGTTTTCCTTGAGATCTGACTCTCAGGATAATGGTGGAATGCAAATAGATGTGAAAGTGTTTTATGGGGGAAGCTGGGATGGCTGAGTGGGTTAAGCGCTCACTTTGCAGTGCTGGGGACCGAGGATCGAATCCCGGCCCGGCCTGTGCGGAACCATGTGCTGAGCTGGGAGCTCCCCCAGTTCAGTTCTCTCTCTGTCTCTGTATCTCTCTCT